>CAMRHE010000391.1:0-235000 GCA_947044405.1 Leptodactylus fallax | reverse complement strand
CAACAACAGTCAGTAGTCAGAGCCCTACCCATTGGGTACTCATGACCTATCCTAACTAAATTAGAATATTCAGAAACATTAGAGAAGTTGTAAAAAGGGGCCTGGGTTTTGCCGCAACAGCACCCTTTTTGTCGAGACTGCTATTGTAACTCATGAAGTAGGGCTAAGCTGCAATACGAGACACAACCTATGGACAAGAGTGGCGCTTTTTTTAAATTCCAAATGCCAAAGTATAATTTATATCCCTCCCCCCCAAAAAAAAAAAATCAGTAATGCAGAGAACTCCATTTTCATGTATCCGCAGGTTGAAGTTTACAACTGTTTGCTTTAAAATTCTGCAATAAAATAGTCCGTACAGCTGTTTTAATGCATTTCTAACCCATTCTCATCTTCCAGAGATGTTTAATCATATACTAAATTTGTCAGTCCTTTATAATACCTAGTTTTTATGGCGAATCATCTGAATAAAATAACTAGTATTGCAAATGCCGCAGTCTCATGGGAAAACATTATTCCTGCTGAAGAAAATAAAATTTAATTCTTCAATCTCCAGCACGATTAAAGGTTGTATTTAAGATGCATGCAGCATTAAAAAGACATCAAAATTAAAATAAACCTATAAATCTCTACATTTAAGGACTTTTCATATACAGGCGAGCGCAGGGAACAGCTGCCCCGAAGACCCTACAGCTGTAAATTATCTCTATTTTAATGTTGTTGTCTTTTTTTGTTTCTTTTTGGAACATCTTCAGGATTGTCGAAAAGATCTTCAAAGACTAATTGTATTACTGCAGGGAAGCAACTGCCCCAACATAAGCCATATCTGCAAATTGTAAATTATTTTCATTAGGTTTTTTCCAAGAGAAATGTTAAAATTCTTCAAACTACCACCAGACCAAATGATCATTTTCAGGGGAAAGAAGAAGATGAATGCAAGCAGAAATGAGTTTTATATGCAAAACTGATAAAATAAATCATGATGTCAATTCCTTCCGGAATAACTATAATGGGCCCTCTACAAACTTGGTGACTCAGAGCGTCGAAACCACGTTCTTTGCCTTCTGAATTTATTACACGGAGTCAGTAACAGGAGCAAAAATCATCTATTGCATCCTTGTAAAAACAATTCATATTTTTGCTCCAAAAAGTGACAAGTGGATTTCAAAAAAATAATGTTCCAAATCATCAGCCTGTCATTTGTCAGGTTAATTGCCTGGCTTTGAGTAAAATTAAACCGCGGTGTAGATTGCCCCTGAAAGCAGCTGAACTCTGACAGACGAACAAAGCGTGATGGAACCGCAACGAGGATTCACGCCATTTAACATACCTTCAGCTATTTTCAGGGGTATGCTTAACTGCAGTGTGCCTGCTCTGGGAGCGCTCAGGCAGAAGTCGCTTAAAAAAGTCTATTTGCTATAATTAGGGCCGAAAACAGCAGATAAACAACTGCAAAATGGGAAAAAATAGAAAAATTATCTGTCTTTCCATCTCATATTTATTCATCTTCTATCTATCTCTGATCTATCTATCTATCTATCTATCCATATAGTTCATATTTATCTGTCTATTTATCTACCTACCTTTCCATATAGTTCATATCTATCTATCTATCTATCTATGTACCTATCCATATAGTTCATATCTATATCTATCTATCGATCGATCGATCGATCTATCTATCTATCTATCTATCTATCCATCCATCTATCCATCCATATAGTTCATATCTATCTATCTATCTATCTCTGATCTATCTCTGATCTATCTATCTATCTATCTATCTATCTATCTACCTACCCATATAGTTCATATCTATCTATCTATCTATCTATCTTTCTACGATCTATCTATCTATCTATCTATCTCTGATCTATCTATCTATCTATCAATCTATCTATCTATCCATCCATCTATCCATCCATATAGTTCATATCTAGCTATCTTTCTATGATCTATCTATCTCTGATCTATCTATCTCTGATCTATCTATCTATCTACCTACCCATATAGTTCATATCTATCTATCTATCTATCTATCTATCTATCTATCTATCTATGATCTATCTATCTATCTATCTATCTCTGATCTATCTATCTATCTATCCATCCATATAGTTCATATCTATCTGTCTAGTTATCTACCCACCTATCCATATAGTTCATATCTATCTGTCTATCTTTCTATGATCTATCTATCTATCTATCTCTGATCTATCTATCTATCTATCTATCTATCCATCCATATAGTTCATATCTATCTGTCTATTTATCTACCTACCTATCCATATAGTTCATATCTATCTATCTATCTATCTATCTATCCATACAATTCATATCTATCTATATCTATTTTTCCCTGCTATTTAAATGAGAAACAAGCAGCAAAAGGGTGCACATTAAAACAAACCAAAGAGTGCACATTAGCAGTAAATGGGTAGATATTCAACAGGAATATGTAGAAAACTCAGCAGCACTTCAGAAAGTGAAAATAGTTGGTTCTTATGGTCACTCATATCTCATTTACTATCTATCAATCTAGCTATCTATACTCATATCTATCTTCTAACTAGTATTTGGAGAAATAAAACCCACTTTTTTTTCACTAATTCATTGGAGTGCCACCTATTTTTGTATTTTTATCTTCTAACTAGCTATGTCCTATCTATCTATCTATCTATCTATCTATCTATCTATCTATCTATCTATCTATCTATCTGTCTATCTAACTATTTGTCATCTCTCTCATATCTGTCTACCTATCTATATCTATCTATCGATCTATCTAGCTCTATTTAATTCATACCTATTTTAGAACATCTATAAATAAATATATACATATATTATACATATTTCTGGACAATACCATATTCCCTATAAGTGTGGCTATTCCCTTTTGGACATCGCCATACCCCACTCTTGTGACTCACACGAAATGTGATGACTGCACCCCTTTTTTTCGGACGTGACCAACACATAACGTTCTCATATATAAAATGATTGTTAGCCTTAAGGAGCAAGGCCTTCACAACCTGACACATTTGAGACTACTTACTTTAATGGATTCCAGATTGTGTTGCACGGAGCTCCCAGGATGCACCACCTTTATTAAGCGCCCTGTACTATGACTTACTAAGCTTTACTTAGTGCCATGACACTTACATTACCTGCTGTAATACACGGTCATATTAAATTCAATGCTCAATTTTATGGACACTGCTCCGAAAAAGTAAAGTAATCAATAATTTAATGGATGAGATTAGGATATAGCGAAAGGTTGCGCCAAATGACAAACTCAGCAGTGCTGCATCTGTGCAAATAGTTTTGCAAACTGCTTTCAATTTTTTTTTTTTCTCAGTTTCTTCTGCAAACTCCAGACAGAAGGTGGAACGTTCAGGAGCAAATTTGCAATCCTAATTGTTTTCTAAAAACACAAAACAATGAAAACGCAGGCCAAAAGGTACACCCGCCCGTTCTCATCATAAAATGTGCTTGTCCTTTCTGGTGCATAAGGATAAATTTAGCTTGTTCATCAGCACTCTGTACATGAATGTGACCCTACATTCATATAGGGAAGCACACAGCATGCCTCACAGCTGCTTGCATAAACAGCTGACAACAGCAATGCCAAGGGTCGTTCCTCTTGTGCACATGAAACTTACCCATTTTAAGTGGACGACAATTCTTTAGAAAGCAAATTCTCTATTATTATGTTAAATATTGCGCTTAGGACCAGTGTTTCCTTCTCAAAGTAAAGTCATGGGAATGTCAGGCTGATGCCTACGTGTTCTGCGGCCGCATTAATCTTGTGTAATGGAATGATGATGAAGGGTATGAGGAACAAAACAGTAACAAAAAAAATTCACCCTAGTCCATTAAGGCATGGGAAGTCTCCATTATAGCATGGCACTATACTTTGGATGCTGATAGAGGGCAGAAGGACGGTACGGCCCAGCCTTGACTCATGCTTCAACCAAGGTTATGGGCGCATTAATCCATTAAGCTGTTGGAATTCTCCATTACCGGCTCCCAGCAAAACAGGTATTGGTGACACAAAGGACAGACGGTAAGAAGGCGCTGTGGCTCAGTGTTTAGCAATATAGTCGTGCAGTGTTGGATTCCTGGGTTCATGTCCAGCTAAGGACAACATTTTCAAGGAGTTTGTATGTTCTCCCTGTGTTTGCATGGGTTTCCTCCCACACCCCAAACACATCTTGATAGGGATTCAGGAACTTAGACTGTGAGCTCTATATGGGACAGTATCAACAATATCTGTAAAGCACTGTGAAATATAATGGTGCTGTATAAGTAAAGAAAGGATCCATAGCACCAGGCTGACAACCTGCTCCAGCTTTCTGGCATCTGTATTGCTATTGCATGCAATTGAGACTACAATATTGGGACAGCTGGCAATTATAAGTTTTTCTACCGACATACTGTACATGTTAATTAAATGGTATCATAAGTAAATTGTGGTGCCATTAGTCATCCATGATATAGAGATGAGCGGTGCAACTTATTAGTGGTCAATCTAATTGCAATATGATTAAAGGGGTATTCACATCAGCAGAACAGGTATTGGGTGCCTGGTCCATGACCATGTCCATGTCACATGGAGTGGATAGGTGACCTAACAAACAAGGGACTGTGGGCAGCACGGTGGCTCAGTGGTTAGCACTGCAGCCTTGCAGCGCTGGAGTCCTGGGTTCAAATCCTACCAAGGACAACATCTGCAAGGAGTTTGTATGTTCTCCCCGTGTTTGCATGGGTTTACTCCGGGTACTCCGGTTTCCTCCCACACTCCAAAGACAAACTGATAGGGAATATAGATTGTGAGTCCTATATGGGACAGTGACTGACAATGTCTGTAAAGCGCTGCGGAATATGATGGCGCTATACAAGTAAGATTAATAATAATAATAATTCTGTTAATATCCGAGCCACTCTCTTACCAAGAGGGGGGCCCCATGTTCTGTGGATGTGTCATAAATTTCCAAGATGGAATACCTTGGCCATACAATTAACACAACTAATTCTAGACCACAGGCCTATTATAAATAAAGACACATCAACCGGAAATAAATGATCAACCACCAAACATAAGCTATAGACATCATCATGAGAGTCAACACCCTAGATGAGGTACAATGTCATGGAGGTAGTCATTTACAGATAAGTGTGACCCTGAACCCAACCCCATCCCCATAAGAACTACCCCTAAATAGCTGATGGGTTCCCTTCAAAGGGATTTTCCCATCTTAGCAATGACATACATTTGTAATGCACATTTCTCATGGGGACTAAAAGCACAGGGAGTTGCAAATTCTGCATTGGGGCCCAGAAACTTCAAGTTACTCATCTGACACTAATGATGTTCATGGTCATGTGACGACCATTTTTTTTAACAGCATCACATGACTGCATTAAAATCAATTCATGTGAATGGGGCTATTCACATAGACAATATTTTCGATGGTCCATTTTAATGGACATGTCCTGTTTTTGATCATCTTCACAGATCCCTCAATAGACTCAAAACTATGAGGGATTTGTCAAAACAGGTGCAAAACTGATGCGAAAAATGTCCCGTTTTCTCGGCTGTTTTGCACAACGGTTGCCTAAATAAAACCTTAACATGGTTTTAAATAGTCCATGTAACTTACAGGGGAATATCAAACATCACTACTAAATATCCCAGGGCTAATCTCATGCTTTAGTTTGATGATGATGATGATGATCAGTAATGTCAACACAAATACAGATGTTGTATGGAAATCATTAATAGAGTTATATATGCCTGATTCCCATATCCATATGCATGAAACATGAAGCTTGTCATCAATCATAGTACTAAGTCCACGTTAGCATACTGGTTATGCATCTTGACTGAGGGTAAAGCATGACTGGACTGCCTAATAACGTCAATTATACAAGGCAACGGCAGATGGAACCACAACATGATGATAGGGAGTACATACGTGTTATTCATCAGATGCTGAGTGCTGTGAAATCATCAACGGGGTAAGAGTTCTTCAGTATGTTGATCCTTTGCAGGTTTTTGACAGCTGGCAAGTCAGCAAAGAGATTTGCAATGCATGTATTTTCTATGTTTGTATCAAGGGTGGACATGCCATATGTGAACCTATGCTGCTGTGCAGATGCCCTGTAAACTAGCGGGTAACTACCACCTTTGCGGCAGGGAAATATCAGTACTTCCTTCTATCTACTACAGTGTATGGAAGGGAAGACATTGGCACAATGATGAGAGATTTCTAAGACAGCCATGAGGTAGTTCTCGACGAGCACCAAATTAGTTGCCAAAAGATTATTCCTATACAGAGACCCTCTATAGTCTGCACACCAACGTTTTTGACAAAAAAGACACATACCACACATCCCAGTATTATACATTAATCTATTTTCAGCAAAATCGACAAAAATGAACACGAAGTTCTTAGTATACATATTGCTCAAGGTGTATAAGCCCACTAGCCATTTCACAGCAATCTCTATATATTGGGTTCCTACTCTACTGGGTGCAGTGCTGCTGGGCGGCCACCACCACTACAACACAGCAGCCACAGAAGGAGCAACCCAACACCACCCCTGCCAGGCTAAGTCACCACAGCAATGGCAGAAACGACACCATGTGAACACTGTCAACACATTATATGGTATGCAATATATGGAGGGGGCATTTAAAGTGTCATAAATAAATTGGTGAATGTGGGTTGTCTAAGATCAGGAAATACCAAATGGAGTGAACTTTGACGAAATAGCCCACTCCTAGGATGCTTTGTAATACATGCTATATGCTATATAGCAATTTTCGAGAGGATTTTAAGGTGGTCTTCCCCATTCCACAAGTAAAGCATGAGCTACTTACATTCAACACTGGCTCCTGAGTCTTCCATCCTGCACTCACCATCAGGGGCACTTCAACCACCATCAGGCTCAAGAGAGTGCCCCAGGGATTACTACGACCACCAACTTCCACACTGCAGACCCCCACTTCATTGCACCAGCCCTTGAGGAGTACTGAAGGATCTTGTTCAGGCTACCTCCACTGCTAACCCTGCTACTATTCCTCCCTACAAATTGGGTTGCTGCAATATGAACTACCACATTAACAAATTTGGAAATAGAAACAGTCTAAGTCCATTGCTTCTTACAAGAGTACAAGGGATGGGTAAGTACAGTAGGTGCTGTTATGAGGATGGTATGGTGGCATGAACCTGCACCAGAACCTGCATGATTATACTTTTAATGTCACGAACTTTTTATCATGCATGCCCACAAATATTTAGAAATGTAAGATATCGTACATGCCTGCATATAAGTCAGTAAAATGAAAATCATAATTTTTTTTTATCACTGTTTCTAGGAAAGAAGAGTGATGATCAGTGTGGTCACCATTACAGCCCACGCTGGGTTTGTTACTTAGATTTCTTAGATATGTACCTAAATAAACTACCTAGTTTCCCCATTAATGCGTCCACTATTATGGGCGAATCCTGATGGATGCCACTGCTCAGTATGTACATGTGTTATCATATAACTAAAGAAACGGCTCGTAATAAACTGGGTTCATCCCGAATATTCCAGATTATTCGGTTTTTTTTTAAATAAACAGAACAAATTGAGATTCATCTTGGGTGAACTAAAATGGCCACCTGATTGTAGAAGCAGATAGTGGCATAGTGAATATACCTTTTTTTTTTTCAGGGTGGGTTCACACTTGTGCCGGCCCTCTGTCTGCCGGAAAAAAGGATAAGGAATGGATTCGTAAAGGTTAGAGAAGCATTGCTTAAAAACCCATTAACTTCAATGGGTTTTTAAAGCAATGCGTGGGTGCGCGCTTACACCCTCTGTCCCGCGAAGCCGGGTTTTTTAATCGGAAACAAAGTCAGACATGCAGGACTTTGTTTCCAGACTTAACCTTTTTTGCCACAGACTTAAGTGGAAATTCTTGCATGTGGTTACAAAAGAGATTATGAACTTTTACACATCAGGTAATTTCAACCATAGGAACAGATCCAATTTGGATAGACATGAGTTGGTAGCTCTGAAGAATTTGGATAAAATACTGTTAGGGTCTTGCCAAATGTAGCAATACCCTGACACTACTGCAGCGGCCTGGAAGGAAGGACAGAGACAAGTGAGCCCTAATCTCACCCCAGCCACTGTCCCTTCCTATTGCCTCAGTTACCCTAAACGGTAAAAGGACAACCAGAAGACAAGCCCTATACTGGGTAAGTGACACACAGAACAGGACAAGACAAAACAAACGACAAAAAGAGAGGTCAGGAAGCCAAGGGGTCGGTAGCAAACGAGCAATGCAGTACAAAATCAAAATCCAAGAGAATAGTCAAAAGGCAAGCCAGAGGTCAGAGAAATAGTACAGAAAATATCAAGGGCACAAAGAGAGCAGGCAAAGTCAGAGCAATAACCGGCGACCATGTGAGGGCTGACAACCTGTTTATAGAAAGTCTGGGACCAGCCCCAGACCTGATAGGTACACAGGCTGTCAATCACACAGGCCAGGAAGAGATTAACTCCATGCAGTCCAGAGAGAAATGCTCAGAACACGGGTGTGGCCGGAAATCCATTAAATTGTCTAGGACCATGTTCAGACTGAGCAACAAGAAACTTACACAAAGAACCAAACTGAACACGCCTCCTTCGCCACAGCGTGCGAGCGAAGGGCGGCGCCGAGACCTGAACAGGCAGAGACGTTACAGTACCCCCCCTTTAAGAGGGGCCACCGGACCCTCACAAGATAAACCAGTTTTAGTAGGACCCAGTATTTTTTCTGCCTTAAATTCAGGGTCTTTTTGCACAACCACAGACACTGGTGGGCCAGACAAACATTTTTTTATTCACCTGGTGTTTCCCACCTTTAGCAGCTGAGATAGTCTCCTCAGTAACACAATTTAAAGTGTGCAGAGCAGTCATATCAGCAAATACCTGGTTGCCTGAGTGGTTCTTCTGACTACCACTCAGGCACTGAAGCTTTTCTGCTGGTCTGCGAGGTCTGATCGAGCAGTCACTGATAAAATGACCAGAAGCACCACAGTACAGGCAGAGGTTGTTCCTGAGACGATGCTCTTGTCACATCTTGGCGTCCATAACTCCCAGTTGCATGGGTTCCTCACCAGGAGTCATGGGAGAAATAACAGGTTTCTCAGGAGAGAGTGAGGGAGAGACAGAAAACTTGGAAGAAGCAGACCCTATTCTCTCTTTAACATTTTCCCGGATCCTACGGTCAATACGGACAGCCAAAGTCATGGCCTGCTCAAGAGTGGGAGGATCTGGGTGACCAACCCAGACCTCCTTAACACGGTCACATAGGCCTTGTTTAAAGTGGGCCTTTAGAACTGACTCACACCAACCTGCAGTCATGCTGCACTTGCGGAATTCTGCGCAATATTCCTCAGCAGAGCGTTTGCCCTGCCCATTGGTGAGGAGTTGCGATTTCGCAAGCCCAGTGTGGTCTGGCTCAGCATATATAGATCCCAAAGACAAAAAAATTTTTTTCAAAGTCAATCCACTCCTCAGCCCCTGGAGGGAGTTTAAGGGCCCAAGCTTGTGGATCCCCCTGTAGGAGGGATATAACTACTCCCACCATTTGGGTCTGGGATGCATGTGGATTAATCCGGAAATACAAGCGACAAGACTCCCGGAAAGTCTCAAATTTTTCACTATCCCACTATCCCCTGAAAAACGGTCGAGGAGTAGCATCTTAACCCTAAAAGGGGCAGAAACAACTGGGGATGCTGCGGCGGCATCAGTAAGGGTCTGCACCTGTTTAGCAAGCTCAACTACCAGGCCTGCCAAACCTTCCAACTTGGCCGCAAGGCCCTGAATAGGATCCATACTGATCCTATGGGAAGAAATGGCAGAATGTTATGGGCCGGTTATTCTGTTAGGGTCTTGCCAAATGTAGCAATACCCTGACACTACTGCAGCGGCCTGGAAGGAAGGACAGAGACAAGTGAGCCCTAATCTCACCCCAGCCACTGTCCCTTCCTATTGCCTCAGTTACCCTAAACGGTAAAAGGACAACCAGAAGACAAGCCCTATACTGGGTAAGTGACACACAGAACAGGACAAGACAAAACAAACGACAAAAACAGAGGTCAGGAAGCCAAGGGGTCGGTAGCAAACGAGCAATGCAGTACAAAATCAAAATCCAAGAGAATAATCAAAAGGCAAGCGAAAGGGTCAGAGAAATAGTACAGAAAATATCAAGGGCACAAAGGCAGCAGGCAAAGTCAGAGCAATAACCGGCGACCATGTGAGGGCTGACAACCTGTTTATAGAAAGTCTGGGACCAGCCCCAGACCTGATAGGTGCACAGGCTGTCAATCACACAGGCCAGGAAGAGATTAACTCCATGCAGTCCAGAGAGAAATGCTCAGAACACGGGTGTGGCCGGAAATCTATTAAATTGTCTAGGACCATGTTCAGACTGAGCAACAAGAAACTTACACAAAGAACCAAACTGAACACGCCTCCTTCGCCACAGCGTGCGAGCGGAGGGCGGCGCCGAGACCCGAACAGGCAGAGATGTTACACTAACATTATAATTAAACCCTCAGACAAGGGTGGCAACCTGGTCATACTAGATCGGGCACAATACATTACAATGTGGCATTCCATCTTATGTGATACTGATTGCTATGAGGTCGTGAGTAATGAGTCCATACAGGGACTTCTAGATGAACTCCAGGGGATTTTGGACAGGGCCCTAGAAAACAACCTTATTAGCAAGATGGAATATGACTTTATATTGCCCCATCATCCTATTCAGGCAACTTTTTATGCTAAAAATCCACAAGGGGTTGTCCCCTCTTAAGGGACTCCCCATTGTGGCTGGTATTGGATCTATTACTCAAAACATCAGTCTATACATAGACGATATTTTGCAACCCTTTGTTACGAGTTTACCATCATACATTAGGGATACCATGGATGTCCATGGGGCTCAGGGGGGTAGCAATGGGGAGCCTTTGTGCCCCCACTTTTGCTAACCTCTACCTGGGCTGGTGGGAGAAAGAGAGAGTCTTTGCGGACATGATGGACCGTTGGACCCAGCATATATTCCTCTGGGTCCTTTTCATTAATGATATCTTCATCTTGTAGGTTTGACCCAGGGGGGACTTTGTTGACTTTGTCAGGGAGCTGAATTGCAATGACCTCGGTTTATATTTTACCTTTGAGATCCAGGAGAATAGAATAACTTTCCTGGAACTTTCTGTTTCCAAGGAGGCTTCTGGCCGCCTGTGCACATGTGTGCATAGGAAGGCGACAGCTACAAACTCATTATTACAATGGGGGAGATGGAACCCTCCCTCATTGAGAGCTGGGATACCCAAGGGGCAATACCTTTATGTCCGTAGAAATTGCTCGAGATTATCTGATTTTCAAGTGATGGCTAAGGATTTGCAGGGGAGATTTAGGAGAAGGGGATATCCCGAGACAGTACTATACAAAGCATATCATGATGCTTTGATGGTTGATAGAATACAACTTTTAAATCCCTGTAATCAGGAAAACAACAATGCGGATACTAGAATTGTGGAGACTTATGACCAGGCAGCATAGGAAACGAGGCATATTATATTGGGCTTTTGGGACATTCTATTGACTGACCCTGAAGTTGGGTCCCTGGTGGGTCCAAGACCAAGTTTGTCCTATCGGAGGGGGCCTAACTTACAAGATAAACTCGTGCATAGCCACCTCTCAAGCACCCCGGGAGCTATGTGGTTACATCAGAGGCAGCGGAGCCTAAGTGGCAACTTTCCCTGTGGCTCATGCAAATCCTGTGGATTCATCAAGAAAGGGAATGAACTTCTGAGTGGAACCTCAGGGAGATTATTCAAGGTTAACCAGTTCATCAATTGTAAAACTAGTGGTGTTGTGTATCTTATCACCTGCTCCTGCGGACTCCAGTATGTTGGCAAGACCATCAGGGAGTTCTGCAGGAGGATTAGAGAACACATTAATGACATCGCTAGGGAGGAATTTACATCTATATCCAGACATATATGGGAGAAGCATGGAGGTGATGCCAAGCATCTCAGCTTTCAAGGCATCGAGATTGTGCACAGTCCCATAGGAGAGGGGATTATGACAGGAGGGTTCTCCAGAGGGAGGCGCGTTGGACCTTTTTGTTTGATACGGTTCATCCTAGTGGCCTGAATGAATTCATTTCATACTCATCACTCATCTGAGTAGCGCTATCCCCTCCCCTCTTCCTCCCTTTATTTCCATCCATACCCATCTCCCCTTAACTTTCATGTCCCTCCTCCTATTTCCAATTTTATCCATTTAATATTTTTTTCCCCCCGTTTAATCAATTTTCTTAAGGACATGTCGCTCCTACATGGCATTCAGTGTCTGTAGCTGTACTTGTTGTATAGTGCCCTAAGTTTGTAGGTTCCTCCATCCTATCTATATATGTTCTTATTGTGGTATTGTTACTGTTTGTTCCTTTGTTTGTCATTCATTGTGCCTCATGGTTTTTGAAATCTCTGGGTCCCGACTTCTATATTTATTGTGATGTTAGGGTCCAGGCATTACCAAGGACGTGAGAATGCGTCTCTAGTTGTCTTGGGGCACACCTCTAATGGGCGTTCCCCACTAGGTTTGCTGTCCGGAGCATCTGGGTGGTGGGTGATTGGGCATGCTCCCGATGACGCGGACTACAAAGGGTGTGGCTTAGGACATATGATGCTAGGCTGTGCGCGCCGGCGCTTGTGGTCATTCATCACGGCCGGTGGGCTGTATACTAGACATTCGTTATTCTAATGGGTAGTTTGCACATATTTATTATACATTCTGCTTTGCCCTTATGCATATGCCTCTGATGAGCTGGTTTATTTCAGCAGAAACATGTCAGGCAGGCCAGGAGCCTGGGCAGTTACTCCTATTGTTTCGTCTACTCCTATTGTATCGTTTGTATGTGATATTAGGTAGCCAATTGCGGGAGTGTAATGTAAGCTCCCTAGTTAGTGGCTAGTTAGACAAATTGGTCAGTCTTTTACTGACCTCTAGCCAGTGGCTGTGTATGTGTGTTTGTTAAACCCTATATGTATGTCATTCCCATCCCCCTCCTCCTGTGCTGTTGATTTAGTAATCAGGATACTGGGACTTCCAATTCAGGAGTTAGGGTGGATTGGTTGAAGGGGCATACAGTAGTTTTACACCATAGCACTTCCTTGTTTTTGGGGGTGGCTACCTTTATCTTGTCTATGGCCCCATTTATATTGCAGCACCTATATACTGGGTGTGTTTTTTCATAAAATTTTAGCGGTTATTAATAAAAGTTGTTTTTTAAGTGTGCTAAATATTTGTTCTTCTGTTGGATCTATACAAGAGGAAGGGGGACAGAAAAGGAGAGGATGAGGAGGAAGAAACCAGAAATCTGTGGAGACTCTGGAGGATACAGTAAGCATCCCATAGGGACCAAATAGCCTGAAAGGCTTCCACTGTATTGTTGAGTGTAGCAGTCAGATATTCCAGACTACGCATGTCTTTAACATGAGCCACCAGGGTGGGACCCGTAGGGGGATGTGTAATTTTCCACTGAAGAGCCACCAGCGCCTTTGTAGCGGTGCAGATAAATAGGAATAGTTTGTACGTCTTTTTACCCAAGTGTCTAGGAAGCAGGTTAAGAAAATACAGCAACGGGTCAAGCGGGACCCCTGTATGAAAAGAGCATTAGTTAACGTCCCAACCTCCGTCCAGAAGGGACGGATCAAGGGGCAGTCCCAGAAAATATGATACAATGTACCAAGCCCGGAAAGGCATCTCCAACAGACAGTTGGAAAGCTGGGATTGAGAGTATGTAAAAGGATCGGGGTTTGGTACCAATGCATCAACAATTTATACTGGGTCTCACAGAAAGTTATATAGGTGGAGGACTTCACTGCTCAGGACCATATTATTTGCCATTGAGCGGGAGAGATCTACTTACCCAAAGCTTCAGTCCATCTAGTCATTAATTTGTGGACTGGTGGGGTACGCCCCTCAAGAGAGCAAAGAAGTCGGTAGATGTCCGAGATCAAACCTTTTGTGGAGGTACCAGCTCGTGAACATACCTTTCATGTGCCATAGCCAATTTGCTGCCAAGTAAATCAACTTTTAGTCCTTATGGAAATGAGCTGTTCAGTACACCCTGGGGCTTGGCCACATCTGTCGGAGTGCCTGACATAAAAATGGACAGTACGGTGCATTGAATACAGGCGAAAACTGATGCCCTAGCAGAGACGGGGAAGCCCTGAGTGTACGAAAGAACGCATTTACATATGTATTAAAAGTTGATACTGCTGTCACCCCCAACTGCTAGCCAGCTAATAGCATCTTTGGTCTATAGCTCATCACTTCTCTCCTCACCATCTGTGCTGTCTGTGTCACTACTGGTGGAAAACGCTGTCTTTCATGCTTTCCCTTACATGCACAACTTCCTTATACCCACGTGACAAACAGGACATTATGAATTAAGTGGGGTACAATTGGGGTCCTTTTTGAGATTATTATTTTGAGTTCTTATTTTGGTAAGAGCATGGTAGACACAATTTTCAACTCTCTTACAACAATGCACATTGGGGCAAATTCATCAAATTCATGCCAGAAAACTGGCATAGAGGGATGACATTAAGGCACACGTTTGGTCTTGCAAAACTGCTTTGAACCAAATTTGTGCCTCAAGCCCCATCGTATGCCTTGCTCGCCACATTCTGCGAACTCACGGACATCAGGGCAGGCCGAGGGGGGGAGTTAGAATGGAAATCTATGCCAGTTTTTACCTGGTGTAGCATTCTGACACCAGGATTTACGATAGATTTAAGAAGAAGCCGCAACTAGTCCCTGCACCAGTCAGGTTGTTTATTAAGACTGACGTACAAAACGCCAGTCTTAATAAATTTTCCTCATTGGGTGTTAATGTGGGGCATCTTTGGTGCCCTTTTTTGCACCAAAGATGCACCACATCCCCACTTCTGCTCTTCACTTTCTACCAATGTGGGCGAAGCGGGGCAGAGAGCTGGCGTGCATTATATAGGAAATCTATGTCAGTTCTTGACTGGCACAATTTTCCATTCTGGCGCGTGGGTGTGCACCTGATTTATTAAGACACTGAAGTCTCTTGACAATTCAGGCGCGCCTTACGCCAGTCGCTGCCTTTATTATGACTGGCGTAGGAAATTCCATTCTTAATAAATTCTCTCCACTGTTTTTTATTTCTTTGTTTAGTTGTTTTTGTTTTTTTGACAGGTTCATAAATCTTCCCCGATGTGCTTTACATTTCAAGTGCAAATTCAAAACTTAGATTTCTTCTATGTACTTTTCCTACCATAGACTCGGATCCTTTTGTATAAAGTTTTATCAGAATAGATTATATCTTTATTTTTGAAATTGCTAAAAATATGACTTAAAAATACTGTACAAACCTTGCAGAAAATTGATGGATCCCTCTCCCCGCAGGCCCATTAAAATCCCCCCGGATTATATTTCATATTGATATATACGTTCCGCGACTTCATGAATGTAGTTTCTTCCACACGACTAAGTGACAACATTCATTGGTTAGATCTGACATACAAAGCAAGACAAAATGCTTTTATGCAAATGTCATTTCCCTATAATAATCTAAACTACTCTGCTACAAGGAATTATCCCTGCGGGCTGGCAGCTGCAGACAGTGAATTAAAAATGGCTTTATATATGGGAAAATCTGTTCTATAATCAGCACTATCCTTGGCGGAGGCATCAATCTCCTATAGCAGCGGTGAAGGCACACAATGAATGACATGCTAGTGTGATGTAGAAGCTCCGATTGCATCACAGTCATCGGTTCCACCGCCTGCCAGAAACGCAAAAGTTCCTGCACAAAATATGGCTCCTTTGTCTTCACAGATGTCAAACGACACGTCCTCCTTAGGAGAGAGGGGAGAAAATCCCGTAACTCTGATTTATGTAACATGATTTCAAAATAAACTGCACATTCTTGAAAGATCATGGCAAGACTTCAAAGTTTATAGGCATCGTTTTTTATAGGAGGTTTTTTTATGGAGAGAATTTTCTTGCCAGGTCACACAGTTCTAGGTTATTATATTCTAAGCATGCGCAGTAACTAAGGTTTACTGTTTATAGTGTGTGCAGATATGGCAGAGCTGACTATGTTAGATACAGCAGAGGTAAGTTAGTTATGTTGTGCTATTTGTGGTCAGGGCTTATGTACTCATCTTAAACAATGACACTTACCATACTATGAATATGAGCCTTCTGGGTTAGAATGTGTGAATGGTTACATCGGCCATTGTCTGACTGGTGTGACATTTTGGACATCTACATACTCTATATTCTTAAAAAAAAAAAAAAAAAAAAAAAACAGCCCCAAAGGGTTAAAGGGGACAAGTCACCAGGTCTGAAAAGTCCAATGATATATACCATCTGATAGGTACTGTCACCCTGAGCATTTTGATGTTTTATTTATCCAAATCCAATCAGCCATTCCAAAGATATAAGCCCTTCTATACTAGGTGTATACTAGCCAAGTGGGGTTGGGGCCTCTGTGTGCTATATGTCATGCAGTGTTACCACCCACTTCACTAGTACAGTGCCTTGTAAAAGTATTCGGCCCCCTTGAACTTTTCAACCTTTTGCCACATTTCAGGCTTCAAATATAAAGATATAAAATTGTAATTTTTTGGTGAAGAATCAACAACAAGTGGGACACAATTGTGAAGTGGAACGAAATTTATTGGTTATTTTAAACTTTTGTAAAAAATAAAAAACTGAAAAGTGGGGCGTGCAATATTATTTGGCCCCTTTACTTTCAGTGCAGCAAACTCACTCCAGAAGTTCAGTGAGGATCTCTGAATGATCCAATGTTGTCCTAAATGACTGATGATGATAAATATAATCCACCTGTGTGTAATCAAGTCTCCGTATAAATGCACCTGCTCTGTGATAGTCTCAGGGTTCTGTTTAAAGCGCAGAGAGCATCATGAAGACCAAGGAACACCCCAGGCAGGTCCGTGATACTGTTGTGGAGAAGTTTAAAGCTGGATTTGGATACAAAAAGATTTCCCAAACTTTAAACATCCCAAGGAGCACTGTGCAAGCGATCATATTGAAATGGAAGGAGTATCAGACCACTGCAAATCTACCAAGACCTGGCCGTCCCTCTAAACTTTCATCTCAAACAAGAAGACTGATCAGAGATGCAGCCAAGAGGCCCATGATCACTCTGGATGAACTGCAGAGATCTACAGCTGAGATGGGAGAGTCTGTCCATAGGACAACAATCAGTCGTACACTGCACAAATCTGGCCTTTATGGAAGAGTGGCAAGAAGAAAGTCATTTCTCAAAGATATCCATAAAAAGTCTTGTTTAAAGTTTGCCACAAGCCACCTGGGAGACACATCAAACATGTGGAAGAAGGTGCTCTGGTCAGATGAAACCAAAATCGAACTTTTTGGCCACAATGCAAAACGATATGTTTGGCGTAAAAGCAACACAGCTCATCATCCTGAACACACCATCCCCACTGTCAAACATGGTGGTGGCAGCATCATGGTTTGGGCCTGCTTTTCCTTCAGCAGGGACAGGGAAGATGGTTAAAATTGATGGGAAGATGGATGGAGCCAAATATAGGACCATTCTGGAAGAAAACCTGTTGGAGTCTGCAAAAGACCTGAGACTGGGACGCAGATTTATCTTTCAACAAGACAATGATCCCAAAAATAAAGCAAAATCTACAATGGAATTGTTCACAAATAAACGTATCCAGGTGTTAGAATGGCCAAGTGAAAGTCCAGACCTGAATCCAATCGAGAATCTGTGGAAAGAGCTGAAAACTGCTGTTCACAAAGACTCTCCATCCAACCTCACTGAGCTCCAGCTGTTTTCCAAGGAAGAATGGGCAAGAATTTCAGTCTCTCGATGTGCAAAATTGATAGAGACATACCCCAAGCGACTTGCAGCTGTAATCGCAGCAAAAGGTGGTGCTGCAAAGTATTAACTTAAAGGGGCCGAATAATATTGCACGCCCCACTTTTCAGTTTTTTATTTTTTACAAAAGTTTAAAATATCCAATAAATTTCATTCCACTTTACGATTGTGTCCCACTTGTTGATTCTTCATCACAAAATTAAAATTTTATATCTTTATGTTTGAAGCCTGAAATGTGGCAAAAGGTTGAAAAGTTCAAGGGGGCCGAATACTTTCGCAAGGCACTGTATACCCTAATATGTATCAACACTAAAAGTGCTTATATCTTTGGAATGGCTGAACGGATTTGAATAAATAAAACATCAAAATTCTCAGGAAGACAGTGTCTATCAGATGATGTATGTCATTGGGCATTTCAGACCTGGTGACTTATTGAAGGGGTTTTTCAGCCCTATAATATTGATGACCTATTTTTATGATGGGTTATCAATATCATATTAGTGGGGGTCTTACATTCAACAACCCCACCGATCAGCAACTGGAAGAGGTAGCAGAATTCAGTTGAGTGCTGCTGCCTCTTCACTGCACAACAAGCATGGCGCCATACATTGTATAGTGGCTGTGCTTGGTATCGCAGCACAGTCCTATTCATTTCAATAAGACTGAGCTGCAAACAGCAGGCGATGTGAGCAATGAAAGTGATGCCACTGGCCTGTGAAGCCTGTGCCACAACTGATTCACCAGTTCATTGGGTGTCGGACCCTTGCTGATCTGATAAAGATGACCTGTCCTTTAAAGGGATTGCCCCAAGATTGCAACATATCACTTATCCTCCGAATAGGAAATAAGCCTTTGATTGGTGGGGGTCAAACCAATGGGATCCTCATCGATCAAGTACGGGGGTCACATAGCACCCCATGTAAATTGAGCAGTGGTTGAGCATGCACATTCATTCTCCATGGGGCCGCGGAAGAAAAGTCAAGTACAGTGCTAAGCTCCAAATAGCAGCACACATACTTGGCCGCTGCTCCATTGAAATAGGGGACACAGAACCCCTGTGCTTGAGATTGATAGTGGTTGGGGCACCCCCTTTAAAGGAAATCTCTAGGATTAGGAAAAAGGATTTGCATATATCACAGAGACAGCACCACGTATGCCTATGGGCAGTGTTGGGTATTGCAGCTGACCCTCATTCAAGTGAATAGGCTTGCACTCAAATACTCAACACAGCCAATAGATAAGAGCAGCATTGTTTCTGGTAAAAATGTGTAAGAGACAGCCAATGTTGTCCTAAGCTTCATTTGTCTGTATAAACTGTTAATGTTGAATGTATTTCTGTGATTCTGTTCCTTTAAGACAGCAGCCATTGTAATTGTGACATGATGCTGGAGTGAAACCCCCCCCTTTTATGTCAGGCTGCCTGTTCTGCAGACAGAGTGTGAGCAGAGCAGCAGGAAGTGACGAGACAGAGAGCAGCAGCCATCTTGGCAAGTGTTGTATTGAACTGGTGTGGAGATTTTTCTGTACAGCTAAGCTGTATCTGGGTCCAGAGACAAACAGAGTGTAAAGAGACAACAGGACTAGTGAGTCCACGTGAAAGGAACTGTGCTCAGTGGCTGATCAGTGAGACTGACATTGTGACTGTGTATATGGATACCACAGATAGAGACTCGCAGTGCTGTTGATGTACTGGACAGCACCTGCTAAACCCCGGCTTACAACCCAGCTCAGTGTATGGATTCGGCAGGACTGTCAGTGTGCTGAGTGGAATCTGCTGTTGGATTACATTGCATTCAGTTGGTTTCCCTGTCTGGTAAAGAGGACTTCATTTCTCCCAAGATCCTGATAACAGTGAGGAGAGGACTCTTCACTATAAAAGAAAGGAACGACTTTGGGCCCCACCGCGCGCTTCTACGGACTGTAAGCGGTCCACCTGGACCACTGGGGAAAAGGGGGTGCACCCAAATGTGATGTCAGGGTCAGTTAGGGATAGTTTTGAGTATATTGTTCATTCAGTGTCCATACTGCAGAAGTGGACAGAGTAAAAGTAGAAACCATTGCAGAATTTGCCTTGAAATTGTTCATGCTATATTGTATATTTTGCTTGTCTTTATCCCTGTCATTTTACCTTCAAATAGCCTTTATTAACTTATAGTAAATATATATTCTTTTCTTGAACTACCGCGTGTGCGTTCATTTCTGGTTGCGGAGTCCAAACCACCTGCCTTGCTCTCGGTTCACAAATTGGCGTAGTCGGCAGGATCCGCTTACCAGAATGGACGGTGACGCACCCGTTCGGGAGAATGGTGCTGGAGGAAGAATGCCAGCAGGGGCTATAATAAGTCAGTTAGCTAAATTTGATGGCAATAATATGTCAGTGAGTATGTGGGTGGAACAGATACGAATGATACAGCGAATGTACCAGACCGCACCAGAAGTACTAGTAGAGCTAGCAATATTGACATTACAAGGGGATGCTAAGACCACGGTGATATTGAGGCCATTTGAACAAAGGCAGACATTTGAGCAAGTAGTCCAGATTCTAGAAACCATTTATGGAGAAACTGCATTGCTGGGGTCTCTGCAGGCTCGGTTCTTCCAGAGGGTACAACAGGAGAATGAAAGCCTTCCCCAATATGCAAATGCCCTACAAGAACTGCTCCGAGATATTCAAGTGAAGGAAAGAGGGGGGCTCGCCAGCCTTCTGTAACCCTGATCGGACTCTCCGTGACCAGTTTGTCCTGGGGATACGTGACGGCAGTTTAACTGTGACTATGCAGGATTTTATACGACGAGAGACTGATGCTAAATTCCATGATGTACAGGTAGAGGCCATCTCCCGTGCCAATAGTATGTTCTCGAAGCCCCAGACCGCAGTTGGAGTTACTTTGTCACAGGGGGCTAGTTCTGGCTCAGAGACAGTAGAAAAGGGGACGGTTAAAGAAATTCTCACAGTAATGCAGAAACTGCAAGAGCAAATGGAACACTTGCACATCCGTTGTGATGAACATTCTATGAAAATTGCAGACTTCCAGAAAACTGGAGGTGAAAGGGTGAGCCGTCCATACCCAGAAAATCAGAATCACCCACCACCCCGCTGGAGGGATGAGGATAGGACCTACCGAAGGGGTCCAAATCAGTTAATGCAGTGCTCAGGAGAAATCGAAGGGGCTTACCGAAGGGGCCCAAACAGATGGCCAGAACGACGGGAGATACGCTGCTGGGAGTGTGGACGGATGGGCCACGTTGCTGCTAGATGTCCAGAGCAGCGACAAACTTATGAGAGACCGCCGTTAAACTGAAGTCCCCTGCTGCTGTAGGGCGTGTAGTAGGGGAGACTGACAAGGAGACTATGTGGGGAGAATGCCCTAATGATGACCTGATCGCTGCAAGTCCTGTTATACAGGTGGAAATGGAGGGTATTCCGGTTACCGGGATGATTGACACGGGTTCCCAAGTAACGACCTTGAGTAGAGACTGTTATGAACGGTACTTCCAGCAACATGTGAAATATGATCCCCATACATTCGTACGAGTGGTCGCAGCTAACCAGTTACCAGTTCCAGTCGTGGGAGTGGCCTGGATGAATGTCCGGGTATGTGGCCAAGATCTAGGTAGGAAAGGCATTGTGGTGGTACAGGAGTCACATGAAGTAAAGGTCCCTGTCATTTTGGGGATGAATGTGTTAAAAGAATTAGATCAGATCCTCTTTGAAAAGAAAGGTCACGGTTATTGGAAAGAAACCACCACCCATCGGCCTACTCAAACAGCTTTCCAGCGGCTGATCCGGACATGTGGCTTACAGAAAAGTTCAGATGCACAGCGTCCTCTGGCTCGAATTTCAGTTCCTTTGCATACAAAAGTTACACTGCCACCCAGTCGGGAGACAATAGTGTCCATGCCCATAGGCACCTGTCGGAAACTAGAGGGCATAGCTGTGTTGGTAGAACCACTGCAGGCAGCCGAAGGAGGTGTTGATCCGCTAGTGGCCCGTTCCTTGGCAATAGTTCGCAATGGAAGAGTACCACTTCGATGTGTAAACACTCAGGACCAGAGTGTGGACCTGACCCCAGGGAGGCAGCTGGCTAACATCTATGTGACTCCGGAGGAAGTAAGGAAAGTAACTCCAATGCAGCTGAAGCCGACTGAAAGGGATGAGTGGACCGTAACTGTGTCCATGGGAGAAGATGAGGAACCCACCTCTGAATGGAATGGCCGTGCAATTCGAGAACAGATGAAGATGGATGCAAGTTCATGTTCTCTGGAATGGGTGCAGAAGGTAGATGAACTGTTGTGGGAGAACCGAGCCGCCTTTTCACGGTATGCTGAAGATTTTGGATGTACCACAGGGATCTACCATGAGATTCCCACAGGAGACACCCCTCCAATTAGAGAGCGCTACCGACAAATTCCTCCACAGTTGTATCAGGAAGTAAAAGAACTGTTAGCTAAGATGCTACAGGGTGGGATCATCCAAGAAAGCCAGAGTCCCTGGGCAGCTCCTGTGGTGTTAGTAAGAAAAAAAGATGGGTCCATCCGATTTTGCGTAGACTATCGGAAGTTAAACGCTTGCACCGTACGAGATTCCTACCCCTTGCCACGGATTGAGGAGTCCCTCTCAGCGCTGGGGAGAGCCCGGTACTTCTCCTCACTAGATCTGGCTAGTGGGTATTGGCAGGTGCCGATGGCCACAAAAGACAAGGAGAAGACGGCATTCATCTTGCCCATGGGACTATATGAATTTAACCGGATGCCCTTCGGGTTGACAAATGCACCCGGAACGTTTCAGCGGTTGATGGAGAAATGTCTCGGTGACTTCAACTTTGAGTTCACTCTCATCTACTTGGATGACATTATAGTGTATTCTGCGACCTTTGAAGACCATCTCCACCAGTTGGGGCAAGTATTTCGAAGATTGCGGGAACATGGGCTCAAATTGAAACCCAGTAAATGTCGGTTGTTCCAATCTGAAATTGATTACTTGGGTCACCGCGTATCAGGAGAAGGGGTGAGACCATCAAGAGACAAGATAGCGGCTGTTCAAGATTGGCCAATACCGACTACCCTGCGAGAAGTGAGGGCGTTCCTTGGAGTAGCCGGTTACTATCGACGGTTTATTAAGGATTTCGCCAAGGTAGCAGCACCACTTAATGCTCTCCTACGAGGCACATCCGGTGGTCCAAAGAACCGGTCCGTGAAGTGGGGACCTGAACAGGAACAAGCCTTCCAGGCATTGAAGGATGCACTGACAACAGCCCCAATCTTGGCATATGCTGATTACCACTTGCCGTTCCAGCTGTATACGGATGCAAGCCTGTATGGTCTTGGAGCAGTGCTTTCCCAGCTTCAGGATGGCCAGGAGAGGGTCATAGCGTACGGCAGCCGGTCTTTGAGAGATTCTGAAAGAAACCCCGAGAATTATAGTTCATTTAAGTTGGAGCTGTTGGCACTGGTATGGGCCATGACCGAGAAATTCTCTGAATATTTGACCGGTGCTGAAGTTTTAGTACTGACTGACAACAACCCACTAGCTCACCTGGAAAATGCCAAGCTCGGGGCATTAGAGCAGAGGTGGATAGCCCGAATGACTAAGTTCAATTACCGCATTAAGTATCGGTCCAAGACAGAGAACCAGAATGCTGACGGGCTTTCTAGGGTAACCGCCCAGACCCCCACAGTAGACGTGGATCATGAGTTGGAGCATGTGGAGGTGCCCGACTTCAGCAGATTTTCACAGGCCTTGGCCGCCGCTAATCAGTTTGAGATGGAGGGGACTGAAACGGCTCCTTTCTTTGGTCCCTCACGACAGGAATGGGCACAGATACAACAGACCCATGAGGGGCTGGCACAGATGATCAAGTGTGTTGAGAAAGGCCAGAAGCCCTGTAGAGAGGAAAGAGAACGACTGACACGTGAGATATTATCTGTTCTGAGTCAGTGGGAAAAGTTGGAGATGAAAAATGGAGTGCTATGCCGAAAGGTCTATTTACCTTCTGAGATCGACATTCGATACCAAATTGTAGTGCCTAGTGAACTGGCTCGCTCGTTGGCAGTTGAGGCTCATAATAAGAATGGACATTTTGGTCATGAGAAGACCTTTCGTTGGTTACAGCGACTGATTTACTGCCCTGGTCTTCGTCAAATGGTCGAAGAAGTATGCCGCAGCTGTCGAACTTGTGAGATCCATAAGGCAATAGAACAGAGAGCTCCCCTGCAAACCATCGTGACCCAGGAACCTTTAGAAATCGTCATGATAGACTATCTAATGGTGGGCCCATCCAATAGCGGACACCAGTATTGCCTCGTAATGGTGGATCACTTCACCAAATTTGCGGTGGTAACCGCCACCAAGGACCAGACAGCTGAGTCAGCAGCTCGTGCTCTGTGCCAAGATTTCATTCGAGTATATGGGTGCCCTAAACGCATCCACTCCGACCAGGGTGCCTGCTTTGAGGGACACGTAATGAAAGAAGTTCAACGTATCTACGGGATAAAGAAGTCGCACACGACTCCATACCACCCTCAGGGAAATGGGGCCTGTGAAAGATTCAACAGAACTCTGCTACAGATGCTGCGGACTCTGGAGGAAGACAAGAAGTTACAGTGGCCTCAGTTCTTGTCTGAAATGGTGTGGGCCTATAACAATCAGGTCCATTCTACAACGGGGTACTCTCCTTATACACTTCTCTTTGGGCGGTCTGGGCGAAGTATAGGAGAATTACAGTTGGATGATGTGGATGGGTTCCCTCCGAGGGACTGATGAGACGATCCATCGATTGGTGCGGCAGCGCCTGCAAGAACATCCCCATCCTGATAAGACCCCAGTGCAAGAAGCACCATTGCAACCAGGCGACCTGGTGCTAGTTCGTGTCAAGAAACCCCAAGGGAAATTGGAAAGCCGATGGGAGGCTTTGCCGTATCGTGTTGTTGGCCGCAAGTATGCGAATGGGCCAGTGTACCAGGTCCAGAAAGAAGGAACTGATTGTGTTCGAGTACTTCACCGAAATATGTTGCGCCTGTGTCATTCTGAAGGGACAAATCATGATGGGCCTGCCAATGTGAATGAGCTCCCACAGTCAGAGAATGGAGGTGCGGAATGGGCCTCAGACGAGGAGGATGATTGTTGGCCGATCCCTGCTCCTGGGGATGTTCCACCTGTGACTACTGTATCTCCGGCCTGTGCCCCCTCAGGTGCGGAATCCGCTGGTCCTTCTCAGCCCATAGCTGCAGCACCCCATAATATACCACCGGTCCTCAGACGGACCACTAGGCCAAATGCTGGTATTCCCCCTGTTCGGTATGCGCAGGATGAGTTTGTTTGGCCTGCCATACATCGGTATACTACCACCCTGTGCATAAAAGTACAACCCTCTGGATATACAGTCATAGGCAGGGACTGCCAATCTTAAAGTGGGGGGGAATATGTAAGAGACAGCCAATGTTGTCCTAAGCTTCATTTGTCTGTATAAACTGTTAATGTTGAATGTATTTCTGTGATTCTGTTCCTTTAAGACAGCAGCCATTGTAATTGTGACATGATGCTGGAGTGAAACCCCCCCCCTTTTATGTCAGGCTGCCTGTTCTGCAGACAGAGTGTGAGCAGAGCAGCAGGAAGTGACGAGACAGAGAGCAGCAGCCATCTTGGCAAGTGTTGTATTGAACTGGTGTGGAGATTTTTCTGTACAGCTAAGCTGTATCTTGGTCCAGAGACAAACAGAGTGTAAAGAGACAACAGGACTAGTGAGTCCACGTGAAAGGAACTGTGCTCAGTGGCTGATCAGTGAGACTGACATTGTGACTGTGTATATGGATACCACAGATAGAGACTCGCAGTGCTGTTGATGTACTGGACAGCACCTGCTAAACCCCGGCTTACAACCCAGCTCAGTGTATGGATTCGGCAGGACTGTCAGTGTGCTGAGTGGAATCTGCTGTTGGATTACATTGCATTCAGTTGGTTTCCCTGTCTGGTAAAGAGGACTTCATTTCTCCCAAGATCCTGATAACAGTGAGGAGAGGACGCTTCACTATAAAAGAAAGGAACGACTTTGGGCCCCACCGCGCGCTTCTACGGACTGTAAGCGGTCCACCTGGACCACTGGGGAAAAGGGGGTGCACCCAAATGTGATGTCAGGGTCAGTTAGGGATAGTTTTGAGTATATTGTTCATTCAGTGTCCATACTGCAGAAGTGGACAGAGTAAAAGTAGAAACCATTGCAGAATTTGCCTTGAAATTGTTCATGCTATATTGTATATTTTGCTTGTCTTTATCCCTGTCATTTTACCTTCAAATAGCCTTTATTAACTTATAGTAAATATATATTCTTTTCTTGAACTACCGCGTGTGCGTTCATTTCTGGTTGCGGAGTCCAAACCACCTGCCTTGCTCTCGGTTCACAAATGCATGCCCTTTTTTTTTTCTTACAAGTATTTACCACCTAAAATGTTTATGGTATATTGACTAAAAGTTTAATTGATAAAAAGTCGAACTACTTCCCATCCCTTCCATTGACTTTAATAGCGAGTGACTGGCCATGCATGGCCACATTGCCATAAGAAATTAAGATCCGACACTTTCTTTCTCAGGAGTGTGAGTATTTGGACACTATTGATCAAATTGATTTGCCGTAAAAGGGAATATAAAACTTGAAATAGCAAATTCATCTCTGCTACATCCTTATATATGTGTGTTAATACAAGTGCATAGGCAATCATTGCAGATCTTTGTATAATACACCATCGCCTTTTCCTCCGTGCAGCTGTGTGGCACGACAAAACGCATTTCATGGTGATGATTATATTTCCAAGTTAACTGCTGCGCTTTAAGCTTTGGCAGGGCTATTGTGATAACAATTACATTTGCTAAAACTCCAGACAAAGCTCACAGAATAATTACACCCCGGTAAATCTGACCGTGGTATATTCTCAGTAATCTACGGTATGCTTCACAAGTTTAGTAATCCTCTCCTTCGTCACCCTAGCTTCAAATTGTCTCTGTCTAAGTGATGGATGTGACAATTAAAACTCCTGAAAGGCTCACCGTTGTTAATGTTATGTAAAATTTACACATAACACTACAGCTCTTGGGACTGAGGAATAAACCAGAATGAATTTTAATTCCTGCTCTTTGTTCCGCGCTGTCATTATGGGAACGGGGTTTTTTTTTTCTTCTATTTTTAATATACGGAATTGTACGAAAACAGAGAAAAAATGAAAATTATTCACATTGATATGAAAATAATTAAAGGATAGAATCCTCTTTTGACACAATGTTGTTTTTAGGCTTAAATTTATATGCTAATTGTTTTCTTAATATAAATGCAGAGCGGTCGGAGTTCCATTTGTCTGATGACTGCCTGACGCCACCACCACTAGAGGGAGCCTAGGAGATCATTGCATACTGGTTATACACAGTATTCAATAATAACACAGTGTGCAGTCAGCTCCTAAGCACCATCTAGAGGCACCCCAAAGCTGGAGGTTGCTTTGGATTGGTCTGTGTCATAAAAACAAAGCTATTACTTTTACTTTTCTGCTATGTACTGTATATATTGTCAATCATGTGCCCTTTAAGCCTCTGGCCACGATAGCTTATAGAGATGGCTCAATGCCTGGAGAGGCCAATAAGGCCCTAGATGCTCAGTGAAAGAATAGCCAGCATGTGCCATGATATCAAGTGAGAGGCAGATGGACTGCAGGTCCAATGAAGGAAAGGAGTCAAGTCAGTACAGGAGGGGCTGTGAGGATGAAGTGTGGCCATTGTAGAGGGGTCAGTATAGTAAGATGTGTCTGTGAACTCTTAAGCAATAGAGAGAGTGACTGATACTTGATTGTTTGGGATGAATCTTCCAAACCCCACAGTAGGAGACAGAATATGCTCCTCTACAGAGAGAGAGGAACCCATGCACCAAAAGATGGATGTGTGGAAGTCGGAGAGTACTACAATAGGCTCCACGCACACGAATGTGGCTTTGTCATTGTGCTGGCCATGTTTTTAATGGCTAGCACACTGACCCATTATTTTCTATGGCCCCATACACACCGCCAACTATTATCATGGGTCCATGTAGGGGGCTGTGTGCTTGGGGGGCAAAACTCAGAACAGGTCTTATTCCTGTCCATTTGTGGCCCAGGCTTGTTAATTAAATTTTATCATTCATGTACCATTTTCTAATTTTGTGTTTCTGCTATGGCTGTAGTCTTAGGAGACTGCAATGTGATGTCACCTACAGTCTTGTTGCTCACACAGAGTGAAGGACACAGTGCTAGAGACTGCTGTTGCACACATGGGCTGCTAGAGACTGCCATTCTGAATTTTTGCTACAGGCAACAATCTGTGGGACTTTTGGTGTTGTGCATCGATATGTAACCGCCAAGTACTGTGCCTCTTGTGAAAGATTCTGTCATTCTAGATTGTTATTGCCATCAGCAACGTTCAGAATTATGATGCCCTCCTATAGAGTGATCATATGTAAATAACTATGTACAGTAGAGGTGGCTGTAGTTGAATTTTGTGTCTCCACCTGCTCCATCAAAAGTATTTGCCCCATTCCATGACCTTTACAAATTGCATGAGACTGATTAATATTGGGCAGTTCTCCTGATATAAAATGTAATGTATCTAATTTTCCTTAGATTGGAAGAGGACGTGACGGTGACAAGTTTCATTATTAGTTCCAGTTATAACCAGTCTACATCTGTCATTTCCCCTGCCCATTGCAACACCTGCATTTTATCAATGACAAGGTGTCCTATTAGTGGCCCAAATACCCATATGTAATTGGCAACTGTCCCTATGCATATATAAAAACAGATACTAAAATAGTCATGATGCATAGATTGAGTCCATGCTTCTTTTGACCAACCCATTGGTTGTAAAGGGGTTAACAGAATACATTGAAACAATGCATACAAGGTCCCATTCTAAATTGTGGCCAGCTGGACTATCCGCCCGCAAACCAAACCTATAAAACACAGCTTAACTTTAATGGTCCCCCTACAGCCAAGAAATATTACTTCAACAAATGGATAAATGAAATGAAGCAAATGCACATAAGAAAAAATAAAAACATAAAGTGGTGCTTGTTGTAATGGTTCCACCTCTTAGTTCATCATTTGTCACCAGCAGTAGAAAGTGGTAACTTCAGGGCTAATAGAGAACTAATAGAAAACACTGCAGCAGCACTACAGCAGCGAGATTTCAGGACATATTCCATTACCAATGTTTGGGGTAGAGAGGTTTATTGCAGCATTAAGGATGTGAACACTTATGTCTTACATAGCATCACTGTAAATAATAAAATAGATGTCATATATAGCTTTCATGGTACCTGATGTATAATTTGTCTACGGTCTCATCCACATGGCCAGATTCAGGATCCATATTAGATAAATCCTGCATGGTGCTTATACAGGGTCGGACTGGCCCACTGGGGAACCGGTGAACCAGTGGGCCCCGAGCCCTGACTATTAGTCCTCATTTTGCCAATGCAAAGATCAGGGGCCCGATCCGGCCTCCGACCATCCCGATCGGGCCCCTGACCAATGCATTTGCATTGGCAAAATGAGGATCAGCAACCTAGGGGGCAGGGCCAGCGTTGGGGGGGGGCGCAAACTTGGTAATTGCCCAGGGCCCACACAACTTAAGGGGTCCCCTGGGCTGCTAGGTGCTGGCTGCCTCTCTCCCCTTTCTCACTTACCCGTGCAGGCTGACTCCTCCTCCTCCTCCTCCTCCTCCTCCGCAGGGGATGATCAACTACATTAGGCTGCTGCAGCCCAGAGAAATCAAATCCTGACTTGGCTCCGGGTATGTGCTGTGTCTTCTGTGTGTATATGTTGTGTGTGTGTACATGTTCTGTGTGTGTCTATGTGTGTGTGTACATGTTCTGTCATGTGTCTGTGTATATGTACATGTTCTGTCATGTGTGTGTATGTGACAGATTCTCTATGGTATCCAAAACTTAAACCAGAATTTCATATATATTTGCTTGGCTATTCTGTCAGTATTTACTGCAGTTTTGCATTGCATTTGTCAGGAAATCACCGTTATATTTCCTAAGATTCTTGCTTTATATGTAAACGATGAAGCCAGATAAAAACTGTCATTTTAAAATGAATTACAAATTCTTAGGCTGGGTTCACATCTGCTCCGGCGTCTCCGTCGTTTGGCTCCACCAGGGGAGCCAGACCACTGTTTTAGATGTTACACACAGACACCGGAGGACCCCATTGACTAGAATGGCGTCCACCATTTCAAAACTGAAAGAGGAGCTTTCACATCCTCTGGCATCTGCGGTATTATATACCACTAGAAAGCTGACAATGTCGTTAGTTTCGGCACAGATATCTCTCCACTGTCAAAAGGGCGGGCGTTATTGCTGAACATCATTGCTGGGCAGTAAGGAACACCCCCCTGACTGTACTCTTCTATAGCGTTGTACTGTCAGAGGGGGCGTTCCTTACCGACCAGCGATGACACTGAGCAGTAAGGCCTGCCCTTCTGACGGTGAAGGGATATCGGGGCTGAAACTAACGGCACCAATATCTCCAGAACCCAGTCATGTACCATCAAAGCTGACAGTGCTGTGAATTCAATGCACTGTCAGCTTTCCAGCGGTATATAAAACCGCGGGTACCAGATGACGCAAAAGGTCCTCTTGAAATTGGTTTAGAGAAAATTTGTCCATGCAGGACTTTTGTCTCTGCCGATTTTCAGCGGTTTCTGGAGACTCTGGTGCAGATGTGAACTTAACCTTAGTTATACATGGCTGCAACATATGGGGGACTACATGACCTGATCCTGCTTCGGTTGGACAGGCTGGCCATTTTCTAACCCATCATATAAGGAGGTGTAAAAATAAAAAAAAAATTAAAAAAAGCATACTCACCTGTTTCCAGCACCCTGTTGTCCCCTGTCTGTGCCTGTTCGGTCTCATGGCAGCGGCTTATTTCTGGAAATCCTGTACCTAATTGGTCTTAGCGGTCACATGAGGTGCAGGACTCCCAGCAAGGAGTCGCCGGCATGGGACTGAATGGACAATGGCAGCAGACAACAGAGCGCCGGGAAGAAGTGAGTATGCTTTTTTATTTTTATTTTACACCTCCTGCCCAGCACATGGGTTGCTCCAATTCCTAGACAACCTCTTTAAAGGATTTATCCATCTTTCTAATATTGATGGCCTGTCCTTAGGATAGGCCAGCAATATTACATCTGCAATGATACAACAGCCAGGACCTCTGCAGATCAGCTTTTCCAGGACAGTGCGGCTACAGATAAAGGTAAGAATTCTAGGAGCCACGCTGTTCACTTGCCATACAGGGTGTAGCAGTAGGTTTAGGTAGTTAAGTGGTGCACATGGTATGGCAGGTGAGCAGCATGGCTCCCGACATGTTATTACCTATAGCCGCCCTGTCTCAGTACCGCTGATCTGCAGTGGTCCTGGCGGTGGGCCCCTAGAGACAATTCCACTGGTGGGCCCTGGACATCCCAGTCCAACACTGTGCTCATAGAAACCTATACATACTCTACGTCAATACATACATGTGTCTCTAAGATTACATAAAGGCAAATAATAGCCATTGCCCATGCTATGTTATGTCATTAGAATATGAAATACTAAGTAATGAAACACATAAGCACTTTATGGCAATGTACAGTAATACAGACCCATAGGCAAACCAAGTGTCACTGCACAAGGGATATGTACATGGCATTGGCATATGCATGAGCCATTACAGACTGGTTTCCTTGACTGATCAACCAGAGCTCAGCATACTTGCCAACTTTCCCAGGAAAAAGGAGTGACCTACCAGACTCCCAGAAAAGTTGATAAATCTCACAGACTAGCAGTCATTTTATATGTGACAGCAGGGTCGGACTGGCCCACCGGGGAACCGGTGAATCCCCCGGTGGGCCCCGAGCCCTGACTATTAATACTCATTTTGCCAATGCAAAGGTCAAGGGTCTGATCGGGACGGTCAGGGTCCCGACCGGCTCCTGACCATCCCGATCGGGCCCCTGACCAATGGACAGTGGCTTAACGATCGTGGCCAGAGGGGTGCGGGGCCCGCGGCCAGCTGGAAATGGCCGGGGCCCCGGACTATTATGATAGTGGTCGGGGAAGGCCTGGTTCCCCGACCGCTATACCTATTGTTAATGGAAAGGGGCCGGGCCCCTTTCCATTAGATACCAGCCCAGGGGACAAAAAAAAAAAAATACTCACCTGGCTGTCCTGGGCTCGGCATCGTCTCCGGCACTTTTCCGGCCTCACTGCAGGGGCCTGTGATTAGGCCCCAGCGGTGACATGGAGCGCGCTAGCGTAATGACGTCATCGCGTCCCATGTGACCGCTGAGGTGCAATCACAGGCCCCAGCGGTGACGTCTGGGACACAGGATGTGGAGACCAGGGGACCAAAGAAGATGGTAAAGACAGCAGGACGGAACGAGGATACCCCGGAGAGGTAAGACAAGGTGAGTATAAGTGTTTGTTATTTTTAAACACTTCTCCTGGACCTGTACTTATTATATTCTGGGGTCTGAGGAGACCCCAGAGTATAATAATAGCACCGGCTCTAGGGGTGGGGGGCTACTGTGGAGCACCTAATAGTGTGTGTGGGTCACTTTGGGCATATAATACAGTGTGAGGGCCACTGTGGGCATATAATACTGTGTGGGGGCCACTGAGGGCATACAATACTGTGTGGGGGCCACTGAGGGCATATAATACTGTGTGGGGGCCACTGAGGGCATATAATGCTGTGTGGGGGCCACTGAGGGCATATAATACTGTGTGGGGGCCACTGAGGGCATATAATACTGTGTGGGGGCCACTGAGGGCATATAATACTGTGTTGGGGCCACTGCGGAGCATATAATGTTGTGTTGGGGCCACTGCGGAGCATATAATGTTGTGTTGGGGCCACTGCGGAGCATATAATGCTGTGTTGGGGCCACTGCGGAGCATATAATGCTGTGTTGGGGCCACTGCGGAGCATATAATGCTGTGTTGGGGCCACTGTGGGCATATAATGCTGTGTTGGGGCCACTCAGGGCATATAATACTGTGTGGGGGCCCCTGAGGGCATATAATACTGTGTGGGGCCCACTGAGGGCATATAATGCTGTGTTGGGGCCACTGAGGGCATATAATGCTGTGCTGGGGCCACTGCGGAGCATATAATGCTGTGCTGGGGCCACTGCGGAGCATATAATGCTGTGTTGGGGACACTGCGGAGCATATTATACTGTCCAAGTATTGTTTACATGCTGGTTGCTGCGCTGCTCATTCACCATGTTCTTGACAACTGCGGTTGTGGGTACTAAAGCTGTATCTCTTTCAAGTATCTGAGATATCGCTGCAGCAACCATAACCGTCACTATCAAGAATTTACTCTAGGGAGGGGGTAGGGGGATCCTGATGGGCAGCCAATGGAACCAATCCAGTTGCAGCTTGTTGCAGTAAGCGTCACTGATGTACTGACGCTGTGCACGGCGGCGGTTTCTGCATAGGAGCCCAGACCAGCAGTGTGAAAGGTAAGTACAACTTAACCACGCAAACAAAAAAACAACTTTTCCCCCTATTTTGCCCCCAAATCTTTCAACTTCACTGACAACTCTGATAACTACAACCCCTAACAACTCCAGATGCTCTGGGTCTGTTGAGAGTTGTAATACCCCCCCTCCCACCCCAGCTAATTTCTCACTGTATTGTTATGCTGGTGCCTGCTCTAGGGCTCCAACATAACAATACCTAAGTCGCAGAAACTTCAATACTGCTATAGGGGAGACCAGTGAAGGGGCCACTGTATGGGCATATAAACATCAATATTCCTCCTTTTACAGTGGCCCCTTCACTGGTCCCCTATACTGTATGGGGACCATTGATGGGGTCATTGGAGGGGCAGTGATGGAGCCCAATAGCCTGGGGGACATTAAAGGGGTTGTGCAGGATAACATTTTTTTTTTTTATTACACTGGGGCAGGTAAAAAAAAACAACAAACTTTCTCTCCTGTCCCCAGTGTCTTCCAGCGCGGTTCGGCCTGCAGCTCTGTTTTCTTCCAGCGCAAGTTCCCCCTGCACGTGACTACCTGTGACGTCACATGACCCCTGAAGCCAATCAGCGGACTAAAGAAAGGGACCTGGGATGTCACAGCCAGTGAGGACTTCCGGCAAAAGAAGACAGCGGAGAAGCAGGACCGGACCGTGCTGGGACCTGCTGACACCGGAGCACCGGGGACAGGTGAGTATGTTTAGTATGTTTTTGTTTTTTTGGGGGGAAGATTAACTTCTCCCGGACTAATTATAAAAAAGACAAAAATTATATTGGACAACCTCTTTAAAGTGTGGCTCATTAGGGGGTATATTAAAGGGGTTGTCCAGGCATAATTTGTTACGGTTTATCCTCAGGATAGGCCATAGATACCTGATCTGTAGGGGGCTGACCCCGGACTGATCAGCTGTACGGAGCCACTTCTGGCGCCCTTCCTGTACACAATACGGGGCCAGAAGCAGAAAGCTCTGTCCATTCTGTATTAGCCGGGCACCTTCACTGTATCTCAGCACTTATTTAATGGCTCTATCACTATTTCCCATACAGTATGGGGGACCAGTGATGAGGCCACCGTATGGGGGGACCAGTGAAGTGGCCATAAAAAAATTTGGCCCAGACAACCCCTTAAAAGAGGTTGTCCATAAACTAGCGCGATCACTGTGGCGGCCGCCAGGGAGGTGTAAAAATTTAAAAAAAAATTTAAAAAAAGCATACTCGCCTGTCCCCAGCACCCCATTGTCCCCTGCCTCTATCTGTTTGGTATCATGGTGGCCCCTCATTTCTGGAAATCCTGTACCTAATTGGTCTTAGCGGTCACATGAGGTGCAGGACTGCCAGCAAGGAGTCGCCGGCACGAGACTGAATGGACACTGGCAGCGGACAACGGAACGCCAGGGACAGGTGAGTATGATTTTTTATTTTTTTATTTTACACCTCCCGCAAGGGACATGGGTTGCGCCAATTCCTGGACAACCTCTTCAAAGGATTTATCCATATTTCTAATATTGATGGCCTGTCCTTAGGATAGGCCAGCAATATTACATCTGCGATGATACAACAGCCAGGACCTCTGTAGATCAGCTTTTACAGGACAGTGCGTCTACAGGTAACAATTCTAAGAGCCATGCTGTTCACTTGCCATACAGGGTGTAGCAGTGGGTTTAGGTAGTGCAGTGGTGCACATGGTATAGTGGGTGAGCAGCATGGCTCCCAACATGTTATTACCTTTTGCCGCCCTGTCTCGGTACCGCTGATCTACAGGGGTCCTGATGGTGGGCCCCTAGAAACAATTCCACTGGTGGGTCCTAGACATCCCAGTCCGACACTGTGTGACAGGCAGAACAGGTTTAGAGTTGGGTAAACCGGCAGAGTAATAGTAGCAGAATATACCTTCACAGGAACTAACAAGGTAGGAACCTTATTACTCAGGCACTCTCCCATAGGAGAAGATGCCCTATATACCACCGGGAAACACGTGAATGGGATAGATTTGGCGCTTGCGCTCATTAGGGGGATGTGCATTCACAGAGAAGAAGGTAACAATTGCTAGAAATGCACTGGACAGAGCAGTGAAGGACATGAATATTGCAGTGGCCATGGCGGACAGAAGAGGAGATACATCTGCACTCACAGACCACCAGCATTAAACAGTGAAAGGGCTACATTATTCCTCAGAGGTAATTTACTAAAGTCTAATAGAAGAGTACCATCTGTGACATGTAAAGACTTGCCCGACTTTGGTATTTGTAATCTTGAAAACCACAGTAACTATTTTAAGAATGGATTTTTACTTTGTTATGGATAAAGTGAGGTTTCAGTTGACTTGAACTTTTCCATGAGAAAAGATCCAGATGTTAAAATTCTGGTGATAACTGATATGACACAAATGTCAATGTGAGTTTGTCAGAAAAAGTTTCATTTGTTTGTCACGGGCAAAATAATACGATTTTCCAAGGCACCTGTTTCTCCAGTATAAATGGTTCTTATAAAAGTTGTGTTGTTACCAATTCCTCAGGGAACAACAAGCACTTTTCTTATTCTCCTTGCAACTTTAGCTGGTTCAACATATCAGCTCAACAATGAATGCACTCTCAATACAAAAGCCGTAAATTGTAAAGTACTGTACGAATATTGTGGAAAAGAGTTGTCCCATCTGGACAGGGCATATGGACATCCTAGATAGGTTGTCTTGTCTTGAACATTTGAGACCCATCTGTGCTGTTCATAGAGTCCTCCATTTTTCACTTTTTCTTGGTGTAGGGATATCTTACAAATGACCTGTATTTACCATATATTTAGCTAAGTTTCTCATGCAATGTCCTCTTAGGCTGGGGACACACAAGCAGCACTCGCAGCAGGTTAGCAGATGCAAACTCTACAGCATCTGAACCACTGTTCAATAGCAGCAAAGAAGATCACATTTCTACTCATTTCAACCAAACGCAGTATCGACAACCATAAGAACAATGTGTCTTGAAGTTTTAAAAATGGAATGCTCCGGAAGACTTACAGCAATTCCTGTATGTGTGTGAGGCACAGCAAAAACCACTTGATTTAGGGTGATATTTTCCCATGTCCATCTTATCTCCTGCCTGCTAAACTGCTCAATTCACTGCTCACACTGAAGTCAAGTTGCAGTTAATAGAACTGTATGGAGAGGGAAGGGAGGAGAAGGAAGAGGAGCTGAGTTAGTGAGGAGCAGAGATAAGGTAAGACATCTATTTTCCCAGATTTATTCACAGCTATATAGCACATTGCCTCAAAAACCTACAAGAAAAGTGTTACTGCCAATTGCTCACTGCTATATTAGGCAGTATATGTCTTTGATAATATATATTACAAACTTTCTTACATTCACCTGAACTATTCATTTATGACAAACATTTGAAACAACAGTTAGGTTCTGTTTAGCAGAGCATGTTTGTGTTCTGAATGGGGAATGAACCACTGGCAGACACCTCTGGTGGTGACTTATCTACAATTCCTTGAGAACAAAAGGATTGAAAATGTAAAATTTGACATGTCTGATGCTTCTTTCCCCATCATTATCTGGTGTCAGGGGCACCAAATACTTGACTATAAAATTAGTGGGTTCTGGCACTGTTAGACTGTTAGTCTACTGTGTATGGACAACTTAACCAGTGCATTATGTTGGACTTTATTAAATGTATCATAAAATATGTAAAGTTAGACAGAAAAATACATCTGACATTCACACCTGCATTGGGGTGTGAATGTCAGATTAGGGGACCTAAGAAACGGAAACCCAATCTGCTTAAAAAGTGGTTAACCGCAGACTCAATAGACTATAATGGGGTCGCTGGGTTTCCGCCCTGAAAATTTTTTCAAGCGGAATGGGAGACAGAATCTCCAAAAGGTCACCAAGAGAAGATGTGAACCTAGCCTATGTATTAGAGACTTGTCTCCAACAATTCTGTCTTCCATGTTCTAAAATATGTGTAGGTAATTTTGAAGGCTATAAAAGGTGTACTGTAAATATGAGTAAATCTAAACTACTTGTTGGACAGAAGTGTTGCCCTAGCTATTGCCCATGCTTAAAATCAAAAAAGACATAGGCATTCATATGGTAAAATTTTTGGAAAGGAAATTAGGCAAATGTAGCTGTGTTGTATTATTTCACAGGCAGAATACTAGGTTAGGCGTAATAAGAGAGGCCTCAAGAATAAAAAAAAACTGGGCAGCAGAAGTCAATAGAAGTGGACTAAATGGGCCAAAGGACAAATGGGTGCTGTGTGAACTAGACCTGATACTGTTTCTTCTGAGGACCAATGCCTGCTGTCTTTAGCTGATCCACTTGCTTATCTTCTGACTAGAATCAGGCTAAATTTTTTCCTTACCAAATTGATCGAGATGAAAAACCTGATCTAGAAGTCTAAAAATATTGTTGGGATATCCTAGATCCTGGATGTTCATTGCCTCCCTATACTATATAAACACTTCGTGCCCGGATATATTCTTGCCAATTTTATGTGGAGTGCGCCAGGATAACAAGATACTATGGGCTTCATTATGTGCTACGGTTAATTTTCTTACAACACGCTCCATTTTATGTCTGGATGTCTTTCTGGCTGAAGATAATGCGTTTTAATCTATATGTTTATTTTATAGGAGCCGACCTTAGCTCAAACATGATGAAGAAAGTTTGAGATGATTTCTTAAGTGTCATTTGATTCACTATGCATGAAATCTAAATGTTTTCCCATCATATGCAAGATCCCTTTAATATGATATTATTCAATATTTGGATGAGAGGCCCTCCAAAGTCTTCAAAGTGGAGATTACTCATTCTCCCCAGAGCTAGCGTCAATGAAATGAAATCACAATTATGCAAATGTAACTATTCTCTCCAAAATTACTGCCAAACAAGCCTTTTCAGTGCTCTTTAAGGCATTTCATTCTAGCGGCAAACTTTGTTTATCATCATTTTGTATTTCTCTTTGTATAATGAGCAGCGTAATTAAGAGGAAAACAGAAGCGGTTGAGTTTGCATATGTAATTGATGAGCTAATTGTTTGCATCTACAATCAATTTACAGTCATTCATACAATTGCGTACATGAACAGAAGAGAATGCCCAACAGGAAATATGAGACCCTTGTTGAATGTGCGGCTAAGTGTCTCTTGTCTTGGAAAGTCAATCTTCTATACAAGATGCGTATGCAAGTTCAGAAGTACACATAAGTCTAAACTTTTGAAAAACAAGATAATCCAAGGCTGACCCATTGATTTTCATATACAATGAGTGGACCAATGGTGGGCATGTATCTCTGGAGTGTATGAATGGGAGTTTAGTGGTACAACCCTGGAACAAGCACTGCACAATGTAAGGAGTTGTCTGTTTCCAGCTCCTTACACTGACTAGATTTGTCAGCTGATTTGTCAGGGTGCAGCCAATCTTACCTTGAATTATCTACCCTAAGGATAGGCCATAAATATCTAGACTTGGACAACCCCATCAAAGAGAGTTTACCATGTTAGTAAGTTATCCCCTATCCCCGTGGTGGCGAACCTATGGCAAGCGTGCCAGAGGTGGCACTCAAAGACCTCTCTGTGGGTTTTATAGCAGACATGTGATATTAGTAGAAACTGTAATAACATTGCACGGTCACTATAAAACAGATCTGTGCGATGTAAATAGCGAACATTAATTGCTCAAAATTATGCCAAATGCAGTACAAAGTTGTTTGTATTATTGAAAGCTCTGTAAAGCCATATTTTGCGGGTCCATAACTGTCCGCAGTTATGGATCCGCACAGTATTAAGGTTGAATTGCCGTGTTGGCATTTTGCGATAAATTAGTGGGTTTTGGGTTGCAGTTTGGGCCAGAGATAGACAAAGTACAGTACTTGTCTATCTATACCACTCCCAGTTAACTTAATGGAGCATGTTACCCGATTACTGCCACATTCAGAATTGAGGACAAAACTCCCCAATTATCCTGATCTGCAGGAGTCTGAGCAATCGGAAGCCACCAATATACAAGTTATCCCCTATCATGTGTGCAATACCTCAGCTCCCCAGTGGTGACACTGCAGAGAAATTTAACAGTTACTGCCAGGATTTTCTATGGATTACAGTTGATCACTGTGAGCTCAAATAGAGGAATCCTTTGTCAAAGACTTATCTAACAAGGACAGATTGTCAAAAATGGAGAGCCCCACTGTCTTAAGATAAATCACCTCTACAAATACGTTATATTGCAGTCTATGGGATGATTGCAGGTTCAAGCCCCCTAGGAGGGGTTAGTAATAAAAAAACAAAAACAAAACAAAAGATCAAACCCCCTCCCACTTTCACTAGAATACATATAAAAATAAAATATTACTGTGAAACACATACACATTAGGTATCCCTGTGTCCGAAAACGCCCACTCTACAAACTTATTATTAAAATATTAAAAATATTTTACCTCTATAGTGAATGCCGTAGCGGAAAAATAAAATCAAAAGTGCCGAACTGCTATTTTTTCGCTGTTTCACCTCTGATAAAAGTTAAAATAGAAAGCGATCAAATGTGTGATTGTTGTTCATGGAAAAAATTAAGACCTACCCCGAAAATAAGCCCTAGCCCTTTTTTCAGAGAAAAAAATAACATAAGACCCTGTCTTATTTTCGGAGAAACACAGTAGGATATGATAAAGTAAGTATTAGGAAGTGAGGTTTTGATGCTTAGTATTTTGGAACCTGGTCCCACAAATGTGCAAAAAAATAAAGTATAAATAAAAAAAACAGGTTTAACTTTGGGCATTATAATAGATCATAAATTCAACATGAGCCAACAGTGCGGTGCGGTGGCAAAAAAGGCTAACCAAATTCTAGGATGTATCAAGACGAGCATTGAAGCTAGATCAAGAGAGGTAATTATTCCGCTGTACTCTGTCCTGGTCAGACCCCACCTGGAATACTGTGTACAGTTCTGGGCGCCCCAGTTTAAGAAAGACATCGATTTATTGGAGCAGGTCCAGAGAAGAGCAACCAAAATGGTGGAAGGTCTACAAACCATGTCCTATGAGGAAAGGCTAAAATAATTGGGACTGCTTAGTTTGCAGAAGAGAAGGCTAAGGGGAGACTTAATAGCAGTTTTTAAATATTTGAAAGGTTGTCACAGTGCAGAGGGATCTACCCTATTCTCATTAGCAGAAGGAAGCACGAGAAGTAATGGGATGAAACTAAGGGGAAGGAGATTCAGATTAGACATTAGGAAAAACTTTCTAACAGTGAGGGTAGTGAGGGAGTGGAATAGGCTGCCACGGGAGGTGGTGAGTTCTTCATCAATTGAAATTTTCAAGTGGAAACTGGATAGATATATAGCTGGGATGATTTAGGGAATCCTGTTTTTGCAGGGGGTTGGACTTGATGGCCCTTGAGGTCCCTTCCAACTCCAAAAAGAAAAGAAAAAAGAAAAGAACTTGGCTATAAACATCAGATACAAGTCAATGCACTCACAGTCTAATGTAGATAGCCCAAGTGTTTCCTCATGTCTGCCGAGGAGTAAAAAGAAATATGCCTTTGCCTACAGGTGTCTACTAGACAGCTTTTTTATGGACAATTTTCGATAAGCTCTTGCTGTAAGCTCCTACTATTAGAGCCCTATCTACTATGGGCCATTACTTGTTGATTCACTGGCTGCCCCTAAGGCTGAGTATACACATGAGAAATGTGTGGGCAAATGCTCGATTGACCAATAGCTATCACTTCCAGTACCCCCATGTTAAAAGTGCAATGATATAATGAGTCCATACATTGATTAGCTGTATAGTTCTAAACCACACCCTCCCCTCCAGACTCACACTGTCTGCCTGTGCTATCTGTGTGTGCTGTGTGCAGAGCATTCAGTGTATTTCTATGAGATGCAGCTTTAAACTGCTCTTTCCTGTTATCTGGTTGTAAGAGCTAACAGAGAGAAACCCCTCATAAGTAGGAGAACACGAAGATAGACTGAAACTGCATCACATAGGGAATACTTTAGAGTCTGCTGTGTGAGTTGGAGGACAGAAGTTCTGTGTCACTGATCTATCACTGCTGTCCTTAAATAGGAGTCATCATACAGTAAGGGCAGTATCATGAGACTCCCTCCACCCCATCTTTGTCTCTACAATCTTTATTAATAGCCTATACTAGACTATATAGGCAAAGTGCTTTAATGCAATGGATGAGTAAGTATATTTTATTACTACTAATAAAAAATAATAAGATGCAGGTAAGTGAACTAGTAGTTATATTTGTTCAGAAACAGAAGATTTGTCCAAGGGTCATGTTGGAAAGGTCACTTTGGTGGGTCTAGGAATAAATGGCTACCACCAGTGTATTTTGTTTCTCAAAGGTAAAGACAGATGGATGTTTTTCAGACAAAACAGACACAGAACTAGTAGGAAATGTTATGTTAAAAAAGGAAAGGCATGTAAGTGCTCAGTAACATAGGTTGGGTCTGGGATAAAAGAGCTTATAAATCGTGCAACACGACACACAGTTTGTTTTTATTACTTGCCAAGCTTGTACAATACAATAGATGGATTGCACTATATGTCCTCTAAAATCCAGGATTAGGCGGCATTTGTCTGGCATAAAAAAGATCATCAAAAATTTTGTGCCAAGACACTATTTCGGAGCAGAACGCTGATTTTTTTTTTTTCTCCCAGGATTTATACAATGTAGAATATTATCCTCAAGGTGGTGTTAGGAATCGCTTGTGAAGAATTGTTCTATTAATACAAAAGACTACATGCAAAATATTCCTGGGATATTTGCTCCTAACGCCCCTAAATTCTGCTTTGTCCATTAAATTCTGGTGGGCTTTAAAATATTGTATATAAAGTGAATATTCATGCAGATACTGCTGGTATCAGAAAACTGGTTTGGTGAAAGGAGATGAACACAAAATCCCCTCTAAAAAAGCTAAAATAAAAAAAATTACTCAAAAAATGTACATAGGCATCTGATTTGGCTTAAAATAATGAGAACTATTTTTCTCTTTTTTCATTTTAGGACATTTGCATAATTACAAATGTTATTACTTCTGCATATGGTACAAAATTGCAATATTAAAGGGAGTCTATCATTAGAAAACCACCTTTTGAACTAATGGCATATTGGAATAGCCTATAAAAAGGCTATTCTACTCCTACCTTACATTCTCTTCTTCTCCCCGCCGTTTCTGTAAAAATCCATTTATTGCGATATGCAAATTACGCACTGTGCTCCGAGCACCACCGCATCATAACCTCTCGCCGCCCCTTAGTTAGTTCTGTTCACGCTCCTCTTCATGTTCTTCTGATCTTCTGCCTTGCGTAGGCATCTGACGCTGCACTATACGCCGACTGCGCTCAGAGCACAGGGAGAACACCCCGTGTGTTCCGTGAACGTAATTTACATATCGCAATAAACAGATTTTTACAGAAACGGCGGGGAGAAGAAGAGAATGGAAGGTAGGAGTAGAATAGACTTTTTAAAGGCTATTCCAATGTGCCATTAGTTCAAAAGGTAATTTTCTAATGATAGACTCCCTTTAAGAATGATTGTCAGAAGCAAGTGTTAATAAGAACACTCGTTCCCAATGAGTGTCCCGTCTTATAGTACAGCAGATCAGCCACCAAATGTGCCATTGTGTATAAATAATCCCACCATTTATCAGCCGCATCACACTTGATAACTATTTCACGTGTACGGTTGCCTTAAGGCCCTATTCACATTCCGATCATTATAGAATCCATAGCACAGTGTGGAATCTGTTTGGACTTTTAATGGAATCTGTCAGGTTCTGTCAAGGTTTCCATGGTTTGGACTGCGTGCTGAGTTATTCTTCATGTTAAAAGTGATGGAAACCCAATTTGCTTATAGAGGGAGACCTGCCGATCTAGCCAGGGAGAAGTCAGTAGGGAGTAGCCCCAACGACTATTTTCCCCGTTCACAACTATTTATTAAACCATATTTTCTCTGAAATGTTGCAGCATTTTATAGTGGAACATATTTCTAAGGGGGCCTTTCGGGATTTTATGCTGCCCCTGATTCGGGCACCATGAAGCTCCTGGCCGTTTCCCATTAAACGGGATTTTATTTTGATGGCCATCAATATCTGATCAGTGGGGAACCAATATCTGACCCCCACACTGATCAGCTGTTCAGGACAGCTACTGTGCCCGATACTATACAGTGTACAAAACCAGAAGCAGATGATTCAGTACATTGTAAAATGGCCAAGCCATGGCATTACACTCCTTTTCACTTGAAAGGGAGCAGAGCTGCAGTAACTCCAGATGGCCACTGTACATTATATTGACCGACCTACTTCTGGCTCAGTACACTGTATAATACCAAGCCCAGCAGCCATCTCGAACACCTGATCAGTGCCAGATGTCAGCCCCACCATCAAATATTTATGGCCTATTCTAAAGATAGGTTGACAAGGACTTCTTGTCCGCAATGGTTTTTATCCATGAGGCCCATTGTGTGCATAAAATCCCCATTCATATCAATATCCACATTGTAGCCAGCACAAATAGCAGTTATCTGTGTGTACACATGTGGGATTGATGTGAATGGTCATTAAGATACAGTACATGAAATATATATTGAACATACCAAAGTGTATTGCGTAATGTAATAGGCTGTTATAGTAAAACTCTACAGCATAAGCTATGTTAGTGATATATGCATTCCACCTAATTCTTCCTTACTGTACCTATAGCTGGGCTTGCAAAGGTTGACAGTAGTGCAGATACAGGATAGCATGTCATGGACAATATTATCCGGAATGAGCTCTCCTATGTGCAAAATCCCCTATTCTGTATTCTGTGTGCGTCTGCACTGCTACACGGCAAGTGTCACAATCGTTGTGAGGAGCGTACAGTACATGTCTATCAGGATTGATACTGGCATCCATGTCTATTAGCATGGTACATACAGTATACGCATGTTCTAGCACTAAGATGTGCACTAACAGGAAACTCGTACAGTCTTACTGGACCCAGAGACTCTTCTATGCATAGCCAAGCATAGTTGCTGGGATTTCCAGGTCTCAAAAACACGCCAATTCCCTTGGGGGAGAGAGATTACATGGAGCTTTCTCTTCCCCAGCATATAAATAATGTTATCTGTTCGGTTACTTCTTCAGCATTAGCCAGGTTTGTTCTATATTTCACATCCATAACATGTTCTTAGCAACAATTGTGTTTATGACCCAATGCTATTAGACCTGGCAACTATCAGGACAGGGTCCCCAATTCAGGATGCTAATGTATGAAGAAAGAGAAAAGGACAGATGCAAAGAGTGTCACTCACTCTGCAGGACTCAGCATGTCCATGCACAAAGTAGATTATTCATTGATCTAAATGTCCATAGTGTGATGCTTCATTTTTCTTGTCTTGGTGCTGCTTGGAAACTAAAGGCTTTCAGCATAGAGGATACTTTATGATATGTATGTTCATCACCTGGAATTCTTTTTGTGACCCAAAAGCTATCCCTTTAAAGGGACATTCCGATCTCAGTATTTATGTCTAAATCCATAGAATTTGCCATAAATACAGTAATGTGCAAAAGTTTTCAGCAAGTGTGGAAAAATTGCTGCAAAGTAAGAATGCTTTCAAAGATAGAAGTGTTAAAAGTTTAATTTTGTCAATTAAGAAAATAAAATTAAATCTAAATCGCATCAATATCTGGTGTGACCTTTGCCCTTTGGAGGAGGAGTCCTGGAAGTGATGATATGGCCCCCACAGATAGAGCCCTGATCTCACCATCCTCCAGTCTGTCTGGGATTACATGAAGAGACAGAAGGATTGGGGCAAGCCTACATCCACAGAAGATCTGTGCTTAGTCTCCAAGATGTCTGGAAAAACTATGCTGCTGAGTTTCTTCAAAAACTGTCTGCAAGTGTACCGAGAAAAACTGATGGAAGGCAAAGAGAAAGGTCACATCAAATATTGATGGGATTTAGATTTCTCTTTGTTCCTTCACTTCATTTTGTTAAAGAGAATCTGCCACCTCCCCCAAGCATATTTAGCTTCCACCAAAATGTTGCAGAGCACATTACAGTGATAAACAACATATTGTATCATGTATATCACTTTTGTAGATTTGGAGAAAAACAACTTTGAATTCTGATGCAAATGAAGCACTTGGTGCACTGGGGGCGGGCCGCTCTTGCAGCCCAAATAATGATGTCATAGCAGTAAGATGATCACCTCTCACTGCTTGGAGTAGTACAGACAGGAGGTGGTAGGGGTCTGAGGTGCAAGATCTGTACTTCAGGGAGCTAAAGGTCCACCCCCCCAGTGCACCAAATCTAAAAAAGTGACATACATGACAAGGGTAGGATGTTTATCACTGTAAAGTGTTGTATAATATAGTGATGATAGCTGAATTTGCTTTTGTCCTTTTAATTGACAAAAATAAACTATTAACACTTCTATTTCTGAAAACATTCTTATTCTGCACGCCCTCCTAAAACCTTAGAATAGTTCTGTACCCGATAAGCGCAGGTCACAGAGGAGGGACCTACATTTGTCAGGTATTTATGACATGTCCTATGGATATAGCCAAAAATATTAAGACGGGAATACTCCTTTAACATCTATAACAGAACGACACAAAAATAGTCAGTTTCTATGTAAGCTTCCTCTTTGCGTTTACCACGCATTCTACATTTTTATACACCGAACTATGCCATAAACTCCAGGGAGGTGAACTATGAAAACATCATTTGTGTATCATTCCTCATCATTCAATAGTTTTCCAACCCCTTCAAAATTACATTGAAAAATCTATATAATGTGCGCTCAGATTAATGAACTGTTTGAATCTGGATCAATAAGCACTCAAAGACTTGAACTGTTGACACTTGCTGGAATCAGATACACGGCCGCTTTATTCACTTTAGAAGTGATGAGTATTTTGTAACTACAGGGGGACCACTTAATAAACACACAATCTAATATATGACTTGGGCAGATTGCTCTTGCTTTCCCGGGGAATGAGTAGATAATCCGAACCTGGATGCTCCATCATTGCACATGTAATTACATTATCACTTCCCAATTAACACATTGATTTAAACATCCCAGGAAATGTTTACCTCGCAGAGTAAATGACCATCTTTTTTATTTGTCTGGCGGGACGGGCAGGGCCAGACATAGATTGCAGAAGATAGAAAAGGAAAAGTAAAGAGAGATTAACACTGCAGAGTGGCGGCACTGAAATTACTATTATCGCTGCAGAGCATAAGTGTACAGTAAAAAAAAAATATATAAAAAAAATGGATGATTGAAACTGTGTGTTGCACGCCAGCCCATTTGTATTCCATTGTGTTGTACTGACTGACATTTAAGTTGAGTACTTATTTACTTGTGTGTGCATGTATTTATGAAGCAGTATACCCTGAAGAAATACATTCAGATTTCTCTGGTTTTGGAATATGTGGATAGATTTGAGAGGTATCAGCATGTTATCGGCTTGATTAAAAAAGCACTCTGTATTTTTAATCAAGCCACTGGCGCTGACAGAAGTGTGCGGAGACTATGAAAGTCATCAAAATGAATGCCTTCTAGTCCTCTTAAAGAGTGCAGATTGATTGTTTTGATGTCAAACTTGCATGACAAGACCACAGCTTTAATCATATTCGGCTAAGCAGCAGCGGAGAACAATCAGATGGGAGTCTGTTACCTACGGCGAATATAAGCCATTAAAGGGGTTTTCTAAACAAGTAAAAATTACAGAAAGACACCTGTATGTATCATAATACTCAACAGATGAGGCTGACATAGTTTATAAGTACATTAGGTATTTTTCATCATCTTGCCCAACTCTGTGCAGTACCTTTGTTTTTATGCTGTCAGGGCTTGCTGTGGGCAGAAATATCAACATAAAGGACTAAAGTTTCTATATCTCTCCCCTCTTACAGATATTGCCACTATTTTCAGGTGTCCAACATGACAACGATCCAAAACACAAGGCCAAGTTGACCTGTCATTGGCTACAGCAGAAGAAAGTGAAGGTTCTGCAGTGGCCATCTCAGTCTCCTGACCTCAATATCATTGAGTCACTCTGGGGAGATCTCAAGCGCTCAGTACATGCAAGACAGCCCAGGAATTTACAGGAACTGGAGACTTTTTGCCAAGAAGAATGGGCAGTTTTACCATCTGAGAAAATAAAGAGCCTCATCCACAACTACCACAAAAGACTACAAGCTGTCATTGATGTTAGAGGGGGAATACACAGTATTAAGAACTGGGTTTGTGAACTTTTAAAAAGGGTCATTTTGATGTTTTTGGTTGTCATTCTGATTTAAAAAGAGAAAACATAGAAGTTTGACAATAAATGGCTTCAACCAACCACTAACCATGAGTAGAGAAAAAGTTTTTGTGTTAACATTCATATTCTCTGAAAAAAAGGCCTGGGTATGTAAACTTTTTAGCACAACTGTATTGTCATGATACTTGCTGTCTGCACACACAACATGGTTGTGCTACTAGGCACTGCACTGCTATAAGGCACTACTCTGCTGCTAGACTCAGCTTTAATACTAGATATAGTTCTGCAACTAGACACTGCTTTGCTAAATTTCAAGAACTGCTGCCCAGAATGTGATATGTAGAACCCTATTATGTTCAGGTCAAGTTCATACCATGTTCTTTGACTTTCACATCTGCGCTGCAGTGTCCATTGTTTGGTTCCATTGGAGGGCCAGAACAATGGACACATGGACCACTAAAACAGCAGATACCAAAGATGCCTGATGTGTCCAATTGACTATAATTTGTCCATTGTTTCAAACTAAAACCACCAGACGAAAAAGTCGGACTTGCAGCACTTTTGCTTCCGGGAATTTTCAGCGGTCATTGCAATGGAATCTCCAAACAGAGGCTCTGACGCAGATGTGAACCCAGCCTTGGCACTTATTAGATCCCAGTAATTCTGCGGTTTTCCTATACAGTAATAAGAGCTGTGCAGATCAAACCTGCCTGTTTCACATATACTGTGTATTATATCCCCTGAATGCGTGACTTGTCAGAAAATTCTCAATATTCAGTATGGATGCATGGTCATTCATCTGTGATTGATTATTAATGCCTTCACTTCACACATGTAGATCGCTGAATGTGATTATAATTACATTTCACTAATTTACAAGATATTAATCAATGTCTTCATCTAATCTCAAGCATTTATTAGAAAACCATTTTCCATATAGCTGAGATTTGCACTGGTCTCATTCTACAGGTTGTCAAAACCCTAAAATGTTATTATATTCAAGGATATAACTTTACACTAGTAACAGAGAAAATGAACAAACCTAAGTCTAGGGTTCCTTTGTGATGTCATATAGCTCTATTTTTACGGTCATGTACCCAACCAATGACCCAGGAGCTGCATGTAACTCCTCTGATATTGGAGGCTGCAGAAGCTATCGTGCTCAAGTGCCATCGGGCACATCATGACAATGGTAGACACTAGTGTGAAACTCTATTCACACTAGCATCAAGGATTTTCGTTTTCTCAGGTGTCATGATAGATACCGTGGGGGGAATTTGCAAAAATAGTCATGTCAACTTCCTCCTGAAAAAATTGTCACATTTTTGGCACACAGCTGTTTGCTCCAAAGAAGGTGCCAAAATGCGTCACTTTCTCCATTTTTAGACCTGATCACCACGTATTTAGAAAAATGAGTGGGGCAAAGAGGAGGACAATGAAGGCCGGGGTAGGGATGCCTCAGCCCGACAAGTTTACTATTATTAACGCCAAAAAACTGTTGTGAATTATCCCTGAAATCTATGCCATTCCCTGAGTGGTTAAGATTTAAATTTTGGTGCATGAGATCTCGCAAGATGTGGCAGAATTATTAAGAGGTCAAAGCCTGTTAATAATTCAGGTACATCTTATACCTACATCAGCATCATATCACCCTATAGTGGTGCAGAGGAAACAATTGCTACTGGGATCTGAAGCCTGAGGGGGGCCCAAATAACTCTTTAAAACACAAGACGTCACCATTCTTCAAGACCAAGAGCTTCAAGTTATGCCTCTGCACCCTGACATGTGAGAGCAGTAGCCAATCACTGGCCATGGCAGTAGGGTCGATACTTTACCTCTATGCTACTCTTAGGCACATACCTAACAGTGGTAGACCTTTGAAGGAGATCCAGCTACAGACTAGCCTTCGATTTCTTCTGTCCATCTACAGTGGGGAAAAAAGTATTTAGTCAGCCACCAATTGTGCAAGTTCTCCCACTTAAAAAAGATGAGAGAGGCCTGTAATTGTCATCATAGGTAGACCTCAATTATGAGAGACAAAATGAAAAAACATATCTAGAAAATCACATTGTCTGATTTTGTAAGAATTTATTTGCAAATTATGGTGGAAAATAAGCATTTGGTCACCTACAAACAAGCAAGATTTCTGTCTCTCACAGACCTGTAACTTCTTCTTTAAGAGGCTCCTCTGTCCTCCACTCATTACCTGTAGTAATGGCTCCTGTTTGACATTGTTATCAGTATAAAAGACACCTGTCCACAACCTCAAACAGTCACACTCCAAACCCCACTATGGTGAAGACCAAAGAGCTGTGGAAGGACACCAGAAACAAAATTTTAGACCTGCACCAGGCTGGGATGACTGAATCTGCAATAGGCAAGCAGCTTGGTGTGAAGAAATCAACTGTGGGAGCAATAATTAGAAAATGGAAGACATACAAGACCACTGATAATCTCCCTCCATCAGGGGCTCCACGCAAGATGTCACTGTGGGGTCAAAATGATCACAAGAACGATGAGCAAAAATCCCAGAACCACACGGGGGGACCTAGTGAATGACCTGCAGAAAGCTGGGACTAACGTAACAAAGGCTACCGTCAGTAACACAGTACGCCGCCAGGGACTCAGATCCTGCAGTGCCAGACGTGTCCCCCTGCTTAAGCCAGTACATATCCGGGCCTGTCTGAAGTTTGCTAGAGAGCATTTGGTTGTTCCAGAAGAGTATTGGGAGAATGTCATATGGTCAGATGAAACCAAAGTAGAACTGTTTGGTAGAAACACAACTCGTCGGGTTTGGAGGAGAGTGAATGCTGAGTTGCATCCAAAGAACACCATACCTACTGTGAAGCATGGGGGTGGCAACATCATGCTTTGGGGCTGTTTCTCTGCAAAGGGTCCAGGAGGACTGATCCGTGTAGATGAAAGAATGAATGGGGCCATGTATCGTGAGATTTTGAGTGCAAACCTCCTTCCATCAGCAAGGGCATTGAAGATGAAATGTAGCTGGGTCTTTCAGCATAACAATGATCCCAAGCACACCGCCAGGGCAAGGAAGGAGTGGCTTCATAAGAAGCATTTCAAGGTCCTGGAGTGGCCTAGCCATTCTCCAGATCTCAACCCCATAGAAAACCTTTGGAGGTAGTTGAAAGTCCGTGTTACCCAGCGACAGCCCCAAAACATCACTACTCTAGAGGAGATCTGCATGGAGGAATGGGCCAACATACCAGCAACAGTGTGTGCCAACCTTGTGAAGACTTACAGAAAACGTTTGACCTCTGTCATTGCTAACAAAGGATATATAACAAAATATTGAGATGAACTTTTGTTATTGACCAAATACTTATTTTCCCCCATAATTTGCAAATAATTTCTTTAAAAATCAGACAATGCGATTTTCTGGATTAGTTTTCTCACTTTGTCTCTCATAGTTGAGGTCTACCTATGATGTCAATTACAGGCCGGCCTCATCTTTTTAAGTGGGAGAACTTGCACAATTGGTGGCTAACTAAATACTTTTTTTCCCCAATGTATCTAGTCTACTCATTAATCAATTTCTGTGTATTAAATATAACATTATATGATGCACACGGGTAATTATTATATTAAAGTATTATATGCCCTTAGTTTATCAATAGACTATCAATGGTTACATGCATGGTCCTGTAACAAGTGAATGGCAGATTGGCACTTTGCCTGGCTACAATTACCCTTTGTTCACTGTGAAAATTGGCTTCTGTCTGGCACATCCAAACCATCTGGCTTACAGAAAATGACTTTTTGTTTCGCAACTGTATTTGAAAAGTAAAGAAGTTTTAAATTCTCAATGTTCCTAAAGTTCACGTCCTTCACTAAGGTAAGACAGGAATATATGAGAAAATATCTTCCATAAGAAATATATTCAAACTGTAGTAAGAATAAAGAAATTGGCCAGGAGCAGAAAAACATGGCAGCTATCTTGCAAAAACAGTGCCACACCTTTCCTCAAACTGTCTCAACTCTATTAACTTCAGTGGAGCTGAGCTGCAATACCTGACACAACCTGTGGACAGGTGTGGCACTGTTTTGGCAAGAAAGAAGCCATGTTTTTCCACTAATGTGCAAGCAATTGAACACACCCTTTAACAAAATGTAGACATGGTGATCAGCTGATATGATGGTTTTGCTTTCTGTAGCCCCCTACTGAATAGCTGTTGTATTTGGGGGAAGCCACACTCATTGACAAAAAAACATGAATAGGAATGTGCAACAGGCTTCAGAGATGAAATTTTCTAGTATCTTCTCTTGCTCGATCTTTGCATTGTGCAATCTATACAATGGGCACTGTACAATAAGAAAAATGGATATGACCTTTAAATTGTAGGAGCCCAGCTACGTTGTTAGGTACGTATGTGTCTATTGACCTGCGTATTGACTATTCCAGTAGCAAGCAGAAGAATGATGAACACAAGTCTACACTACAGTATACAGGCTGTAACTCAGAATCAGTACAAGGTAAGTAACACAATGTATACCAGTTGATAGGCGACATAACCTATAGGTAACCCTATCTGCTACTATGGGAACCCTGGAGAGAAGTGACCCATCCAGGCTGGCTAAGGCTTTGTTCACATCTGCTTCGGAGTCTCCATAAGATACTCTGTCGCACATTCCGCCGCAAATGAGCATAGAGAAAAGTACTGCATGCAGTACTTTTCTCTCTGCCGGTTTCGGTATTAAACTGGAGGAAACCCACCAGACACCTGGCTGACCCCATTATAGTCTATGGGGTCCGTGGGTGTTCATGGGTAACGACTGTTTTAGCGGGCAGGTTCTCCGTCGGTGCAAGTGTGAACTTAGCCTTAATCTGTTATTTGTGTAGGGATAGCCTGTTAAACAAAATCCAACGACATAACAAAATAAGACTGTGGGGAAATAAAATTTTTAAAAAAAGATGGGGGACAAACAAGGGATACTGCGATTAACCAGTACAAGAGGAAGGACTGATCATCACTATGTGGCCACATCCATAATTATATAAGGAAAAAATCATCTCATTTACTATGACATAGAAAGTTAGGAGACAAAAAATGTTATTTGCATTCCCTGAGGCACATACTTTGATCCAAATATATGTCCTGTTTGGTGTGTAAAAAAAATCTGTATTTTCTGGATAAAAAATGATATTGGACAATCATCTGTGCGAGCAGACAGGAGAGCAGCTTTACCTGTAAGAACATACAGATGCCGAGATAAAAACACAAAATGCCTCGGCCTATTGGTGAGCTGAATTTGTAGAGTTGGGAAATTGCCTGGGGGATTCTTTGACAGGCTGGAGGGATTTAGGTGCAAGAACAGGAGGAAAATCTATGCAGTTTTAAATCAACAGACCCAAAATGTCAAGGAGTTTAAAGGAGGAAAAAAAAAAAGAAATACATCTGGATGATTTTTGGAATAGTAAAGGTGAAAATGAGAAGACTCATAAAAAGCTGATATTCAAGTTTCTAAAGGAGATTAGTCTGCGACTGTTTCAGAAAAATGAAATAGTGGCAGCCATATTTTTTTCTAAAATAAATTTTTATATAACTGTTAAAGGGGAATTCTGCTAACAAATTACCCCCTATCCAAAGGGGACCCTCACCAATCATGGTAACACCAATTTAAACAGAGAAGGTGGTTGAAAATGCCTGGCCCCCTTCATTCATTTCAGTGGAGTGGGAGCACCTAATTTCTTGTGATCGATAAGGCTCCCAGCTGCCGAGCCCTCACTGATCAGCAAGTTACCCCCTGTCCTTTAGATAGGAGGTAACTTGTTGTTGCCAGAATACCCCTTTAATTAACATTAGTCTCATTTCAAAAATTGGTTTTATGTTACTTTCAAAAGATATTGAAAAATAACTGATGGGGGCAAATGACTAACAGAGGAGGATGAGCCTGGGGCAAAATCCTCAGAGATGTGTCTATTTTACATATGGGATGGAGAATATGAGGCTCACCCCCCTACATAGCACTATTGCTTACAGCACTGAAATCCAGAGTTCACATCTGACCAGGAAACCATCCTCATGGTGTTTTTATGTTCTCCAGAACTTTCTTCTTAGTATTCCAGAAGATAAGTTCCTCAACCCCTTTCAATTCCATATACTTAAAGAGGACCTTTCACGTCTTCATTGATGTGCGGTATTATTTATCACTGGAAAGCCGACAGTGCGCTGAATTCAGTGCACAGACAGCATTCCCGGTATGTGAGGTACAAGTCTATGGAACAGTATAGTCGGGGAAGGGGGGCGTTCCTCATAGACCAGCGATGATGCTAATCTGTAAGGCCCACCCTTCTGACAGTGGGGAGCTATATCGTTGACAAAATTAAAGGCACCGATATCTCCAGTACCGGGCGCATACCGTAAAAGGGTTTCTAGCGCTATATAATACCATACATTGATGAGGACGTGAAAGGAACTCTTTAAAGAAAATGCTTTATTTATTCACCAAGTGACAACTCAATATACATATATACTTGTAGCACCTGCACCCCAATGCAAGATCTGCAACATGGCCCCCTCTTACAATGTGCCATACAATATTGAAGACTTCCTATGTGGCAACGGGGTCCTCAGCCACATCAGGGTGCGCTCTATATAGCTATCCCCAGCATCATCCATTTCACATGATCGTCTGTCTCAAAAACTAAAAAGCTGACCCGTAAACATGTAATGCTTTCACCTCCCTCATTTTTGATCCGTAGTCTCATCTTCAAGGCTCCAACATTTTTGAGGCCCGTAACTAATAACGGATAGTATTAGTAATGCCTTCATAGTCTTATATATCATTGTGAATCAGCATTGATGGACATAACTAACACCTGACTAAGATCTCTATATATTTGTATATTGACAGTGAGGTCAACCAAAAGGACAAGGTTAGAAATGATGGCAGTATATGGCCAGCTTCATCATTTTTTCCAAACTTGCTATTGTTGCTCCTGTGTCAAATTACGTGACCGTTTCTCTAAAGGAATTTATTGTCTAGTTAAAAAAATGAGTAAAAACCAAATGCCAATTTGTAAATCTTTAATCCTGACGGGAGTCACTGGCTGCCTGTCATCTCAGTGGCAAGCTTTGACTCTGCTATAATTTTGCAATAAGCTGGAAGGATGAGGCTGCCAAACATGAACTTGTCACCAGTAGGGGGAAAGTATTCTTGAAAACAGTTAATTAAGCTCAGATGTCGGAAAGCCACGAGAAACTCAAATCAAAAATTCAATAGATGCTTTTATTTTTACGGTTTTCTTAAAGGGGCTGTGACATCAATAAAAATGATAAATAGTACACTGAAAATTCGGAATGCATAAATATTGCAATTATCTGCTTGTAATAGTAACCCCTAGTGGTCAAAATGTAAAGCTCGTCATTCTATAGGTGCACACCATCCTAATGAGGCTCTGTTAGACATTCATGCCCATTAGAATACAGTACAGCTTCAGCTGTATCCTTGGTGAAAAAAGCAGGCATGTTGTTTCTTTATGGCTGAACATTTGCTGCTGCAGGGTTTTGTTATCTCTGTCCCTGGTAAGGAAAAAAGATCAGCACAAACTGACCCAAACATGACCCAAACATCCCAAATTGTTCGTATTTTAACGAAACCAAACAATTGGGGAGTCATCTTGGATTAACTAAAATGGCTGCTTCAACATACAATTGTGGTAAATTATTATATTCTGGGGTGTCTATAGCGTAATAGGTGGGCCTCCTTGTGACAATTGGTGCACCCTGATGATGTCATGCTCCTAGGGTTACCACTGAAGCCTCTGATTGGGCCACAGCGGTCACATGGGTATGCTGAGCGCCATGACGTCTTGCGGTCATGACACTTGGCGTGCCCATGTTACTGCTGAGGCCCAATAACAGGCCTCATTGGTGACCCTGGCGCATGACGTGACCAAGGAGACCAAGAGAGAGCACCAGATGCTTCGAGGAGGCCCAAAGACATGAGGAAAGGTGAGTATAAATGTTTTTATTTTTTACACCTTCCCTGGGCCTCCACTTATTATACGCTGGGGTCTAAAGGGACCACAGAGTATAATAATTTCACTTCCAGTTCGATCCAATCTTGTTTTGGCCCAAAAAGAATCAAGACCTGAGCAACCCAAACCCAAAACGAATCTTGAGAGGTTCACTCATCTCTACATCTCTAAAAGCTTCTTCCTCACTGCTTGGAGTCTATAAGCAATGAGTACATTTTTCAATGAGGATAAAGCAGAAACTATACTGTATTCTAAGGGGCATGCACATCTGTCAGAGCTTCACATGCAGAGACCTATACAGTGCTGGCCAAAAGTATTGGCACCCCTGCAATTCTGTCAGATAATACTCAATTTCTTCCAGAAAATGATTGCAATCACAAATGCTTTGGTAATAATATCTTCATTTATTTTGCTTGCAATGAAAAAACACAAAAGAGAATGAAAAAAAATGTCGAATCATTGATCATTTTACACAAAACTCCAAAAATGGGCCGGACAAAAGTATTGGCACCCTCAGCCTAATACTTGGTAGCACAACCTTTAGACAAAATAACTGCGAACAACCGCTTCCGGTAACCATCAATGAGTTTCTTACAATGCTCTGCTGGAATTTTAGACCATTCTTCTTTGGCAAATTTCTCCAGGTCCCTGAGATTTGAAGGGTGCCTTCTCCAAACTGCCATTTTGAGATCTCTCCACAGGTGTTCTATGGGATTCAGGTCTGGACTCATTGCTGGCCACTTTAGAAGTCTCCAGTGCTTTCTCTCAAACCATTTTCTAGTGCTTTTTGAAGTGTGTTTTGGGTCATTGTCCTGCTGGAAGACCCATGACCTCTGAGGGAGACCCAGCTTTCTCACACTGGGCCCTACATTATGCTGCAAAATTTGTTGGTAGTCTTCAGACTTCATAATGCCATGCACACGGTCAAGCAGTCCAGTGCCAGAGGCAGCAAAGCAACCCCAAAACATCAGGGAACCTCCGCCATGTTTGACTGTAGGGACCGTGTTCTTTTCTTTGAAGGCCTCTTTTTTTTTCCTGTAAACTCTATGTTGATGCCTTTTCCCAAAAAGCTCTACTTTTGTCTCTTCTGACCAGAGAACATTCTTCCAAAAAGTTTTTGGCTTTCTCAGGTAAGTTTTGGCAAACTCCAGCCTGGCTTTTTTATGTCTCTGGATCAGAAGTGGGGTCTTCCTGGGTATCCTACCATAGAGTCCCTTTTCATTCAGACGCCGACGGATAGTACGGGTTGACACTGTTGTACCCTCGGACTGCAGGGCAGCTAGAACTTGTTTGGATGTTAGTCGAGGTTCTTTAGCCACCATCCGCACAATTTTTCGTTGAAATCTCTCGTCAATTTTTCTTTTCCGTCCACATCTAGGGAGCTTAGCCACAGTGCCATGGGCTTTAAACTTCTTGATGACACTGCACACGGTAGACACAGGAACATTCAGGTCTTTGGAGATGGACTTGTAGCCTTGAGATTGCTCATGCTTCCTCACAATTTTGCTTCTCAAGTCCTCAGACAGTTCTTTGGTCTTCTTTCTTTTCTCCATGCTCAATGTGGTACACACAATGACACAGGACAGAGGATGAGTCAACTTTAATCCATTTCAACTGGCTGCAAGTGTGATTTAGTTATTGCCACCACCTGTTATGTGCCACAGGTAAGTAACAGGTGCTGTTAATTACACAAATTAGAGAAGCATCACCTGATTTTTCAAAGGGGGCCAATACTTTTGTCCACCCCCTTTTTTATGTTTGGTGTGGAATTATATCCAATTTGGCTTTTTGACAATTCTTTTTGTGGTTTTCCATTGAAGACAAATTAAATGAAGATATTATTACCAAAGCATTTGTGATTGCAATCATTTTCTGGAAGAAATTGAGTATTATCTGACAGAATTGCAGGGGTGCCAATACTTTTGGCCAGCACTGTACATTTTGAAGACCAGGGATGCTATTACAAGCAAATAATTGGCATTTCGGCAAGGGCACATTTTTAATAACAGTACTTTACAAGGTTACTAAAATGCTTATTGAGTGTACTTGCCACTTTTATTGATGGCATAACCCCTTAGAAAGGCTTGTCCCATGACAATCAGAGAGGTTATGAAAGTAACAATGGTAGGGGTGCAAATGAGCTGATCTGGCTATTTCCACCACCCACACTAGATCCAGTAGAAATGGATAGTGCATGTTTGTCCTGCTCTGTGGCTCAGAAAGGAGATTAGGGGCCCCATGTTCTTGGCATCGATGGGAATCTAAGAAGTCAGATCTTTTCAAAACCTGTCTGATAAAGGGGTTTATGTGGGACAATCATTTTGTTGTGTTACTCTCTAACATTTGACTTATCCGGCTTTCACTAAATGGTTCCTAAAAGGCTGAGAATGGTTTAAAAAAATTAAAGCAGTAATGCTCACCCCACTGAGTCCCCGCTGCTCCCATTCAAACACTGCTGTGGTTCCCCTGCCAGTCTCCGCTTTGTGATCACTCTCCACAACAGGAAATGCCACTCAGCTTGTATGGTACTAGGTGGGAGACTGTGACTGGATCTTCACTCACAATGACACTTAGAATGAGTTAATGCAGCAAGTCAATATTTGCAGTGTTGACCCTTCTTCTTCAGGACCTCTGCAATTCTCCCTGGCATGCTCTCAATCAACTTCTGGACCAAATCCTGACTGATAGCAGTCCATTCTTGCAGAATCAATGCTTTAATTTTGTCTGAATTTGTTGGTTTTTGTTTGTCCACCCGTCTCTTGATGATTGACCACAAGTTCTCAATGGGATTAAGATCTGGGGAGTTTCCAGGCCATGGACCCAAAATCTCTATGTTTTGTTCCCTGAGCCATGTAGTTATCACCTTTGCTTTATGGCAAGGTGCTCCATCATGCTGGAAAAGGCATTGTTGAGCGCCAAACTGCTCTTGGACGGTTGGGAGAAGTTGCTCTTGGAGGACATTCTGGTACCATTCTTTATTCATGGCTGTGTTTTTAGGCAAGACTGTGAGAGAGCCGATTCCCTTGGCTGAGAAGCAACCCCACACATGAATGGTTTCAGGATGCTTTACAGTTGGCATGAGACAAGACTGGTGGTAGCGCTCACCTCTTCTTCTCCGAATAAGCTGTTTTCCAGATGTTCCAAACAATCGAAAAGGGGATTCATCAGAGAAAATGACTTTACCCCAGTCCTCAGCAGTCCACTCCCTGTACTTTTTGCAGAATATCAGTCTGTCCCTGATGTTTTTTCTGGAGAGAAGTGGCTTCTTTGCTGCCCTCCTTGAGACCAGGCCTTGCTCCAAGAGTCTCCGCCTCACAGTGCGTGCAGATGCACTCACACCTGCCTGCTGCCATTCCTCAGCAAGCTCTGCACTGCTGGTAGCCCGATCCCGCAGCCGAAACACTTTTAAGAGACGGTCCTGCCGCTTGCTGGTCTTTCTTGGGCGCCCTGGAGCCTTTTTGGCACCAATGGAACCTCTCTCCTTGAAGTTCCTGATGATGCGATAGATTGTTGACTGAGGTGCAATCTTTCTAGCTGCAATACTCTTCCCAGTTGGGCCATTTTTGTGCAGTGCAATGATGACTGCACGTGTTTCTTTAGAGATAACCATGGTTAACAGAAGAGAAACAATGATGGCAAGCACCAGCCTCCTTTTAAAGTGTCCAGTGGTGTCATTCTTACTTAATCATGACAGATTGATCTCCAGCCCTGTCCTCATCAACACCCACACCTGTGTTAATGGAGCAATCACTGAAACGATGTTAGGTGGTCCTTTTAAGGCAGGGCTGCAATGATGTTGAAATGTGTTTTGGGGGATAAAGTTCATTTTCTAGGCAAATATTGACTTTGCAAGTAATTGCTGTTAAGCTGATCACTCTTTATAACATTCTGGAGTATATGCAAATTGCCATTAGAAAAACTGAAGCAGTAGACTTTGTAAAAATTAATATTTGTATCATTCTCAAAACTTTTGGCCATGACTGTAGAGACTGGCAGTGTACCCAGCAGCATTAATACTGGAACAGCTGGGATTGGTAAGGTGAGTATCACTTCTTTTAATATTTAACTCATTTTGATTCTTTTGTAGAATTTTTTTTTTTACCTTAGAGTAACACCCCTTCTTTCCTTTTTATAATAAATATACCACAAGAGATAGAGGAAAATTTTACTTATGTTAATGAAAAAATTCCTTCCCAAACATGTCAGAATAAATCCTTGTATAAAGGACTAGGGATTAGCGAACCGAATTATTTAGATTTACCACCACAAGATTTCCAAAAGTTTCAGGTTTGCCCAAAGATGAAATGTATGGGGTTCACTCACAAAATACTATTATACTCTGGAGTCTGATAAGAGGCCCAGGGAAGGTAAAGGAAAATAGCAAACACTTGCCTCACCTCTCCTCACTGTTCTGCAGTCTCTCAGTGGCCTGACATCATGCGCCCCGTTGTTTGTTATTTTCCCTTGCCTCCCCTGGGCCTCCACTTACTATATTCTGGGTTCTAAGGAGACCCCAGAGTATAATAATAGCACTTCCAATTCTATCCAAACTGAACATCATGAATATTTGTCGAAACGCATCTTGTAAAGTTCACCCATCTCTATCAATGACCCAGCTCTAGAAATCTCGTAAGTATAACTTGCACTATTATTATATTTATAAAGACATTCAGGCCCCCTCTGAACATATTGCATTTAATATGATAACTTCCTACGGCCAACAATTCTCACAGCTCTTACAGTAAAGTATAGTACGATTTTTTTTTATATTTTTAATAGTTTAATTTCCAAACATTAAAAAGTCACAACAATAGGAAATTTAACACTGTTCAAAGTATTATAAAGCAATATCAAGATGAGAAAAAGAAAAAAAAACAAGAAATATAATTCATACAAAAAAAGGTGTATTTTCTACGTATAAATCCAAAGAGTAGCTACTTTTTATCCATACTGACTGTAACTTATATTTCCTAGAATATTCCACTCTATGGTAACCATATTTTTGGTAGCTATAGTGAATGCCCTGTTGTTATAGATATTATAACATAGTTTCTAATGGCTGGCCCAAGCTTCCGTGAGTATTAGATCTTATTGAGGAAGAGATTGAAAAAAACCATGTGATAGAAAGATAAATATATAGATATTACGGTGAGTCTCACACCTTCTAAATACCTCATGCAAAAAGTCTAATTGTTTTGCCTGCTGAAAGCTTTGACGCCAGCCGCACAGCATTTACATAAGGATAAGATTTGTTTGCCATAATTTAACACTCACTCCCATCCTCAGAAATATAAATCAACATCCTTCATTTGCATTCATCAGCGGTTTTATTAATATACTGTACCGTTAATATATTATTGCTATATTTTTCACAAGCGAAGGTTTCATAATCATTAACTTTCTGTGTAAATTAATTGCTGATTGGACAAACATTCATTATAATGTCTGATCATTAATAGCATTCAACAATTACACAACGTAAAATATGCCAACAGATCCTGCATACTAGTAGATGCAGATACATAGCCAACAATATTAAAGTATCTCCATTCAGGATCTCAAAAATGATATGTAAGTCAGGAGCTACAGGGTATGATTACCTGCTATTTAGTGTTCTCAGATTTTAATTTCTGGCTGCTATTTTTTAGCTCACTTCCATTAGCGCAGACCTGTGATCCATGACTACAGTTTAGTTCCAGTGCATAGTCAGAGGCAGTCAAGGACACACCCACTGTCTCATCATTGGTTTAGGTTACTGCTCTGCTACAGCCTGAGCCAATACTGAGATAGGGGGTGTGTCTCAGACTATCTCAGTTTCCCTGTAGACACTTTAGCTCTACTGTAGTCACAAGTTAAAGCCCTAGTGGAGCTAAACTTGGGAACATAAACAGTGCTGATGGCCCAGGAACAGTAGGAAGTCGAGGAAAAATTCCAATCTGTGGAGCTGCACCTATTAAATGATGAAAAGAGCTGGACTTGGTGGAGGAAGTGAAAGGTCCTCCTTAAAGGAACACTAAAATGATTTACTGTGTTATACTTAGTGCAGAGCCTGAAGGGTGGTGCGGGACACAAAATTCAAAGAACACCAGACAAGAGACAAGTCATTTGTCACCCTTGTTTGTCCCAGGAGTCAGAACCTTACTGATCAAATATTTATCCTATTGATAGACCATTAATATTAAAATCTTGAAAAACCCTTTAAGCACCACCAGAATCTATACTGCATTAATATGCAATGGGGACAAGATAGTCTGCAGCTGCAGAGTCACCTACCTCCAAGATCATAGCACAATTACTGCTCAAGTACAATTACCCTCATTCCCCCTCCCCACAAGTTTCGCTTTAATACTGACAAATAGTTTATGAATAGTACAACAAATCCATACACGCTTGATCCCACTCCTACAAAACTCCAGCGACTCCAAATAATGCACTTTTTGTGATTATTGAAAAACTCATTCTGTACTTCATTAAAATCCACAGACGATTTGCAAATAGAGTTAGGCCTTCATTTCATTTTCCTTCTGCAGACATTATATTTGATTAACATTCGAGCATTAGGCAGCTGAAAATTCCGACTATGCTAAAGAAGACAGCTGTCTTGTTGCATTGCTCCATATAGTCTGCTTCAGTCTGCCATTCATTATTTAATCTTCTTTTTAAAGACTCCGCAGACTTTTCCCCTGGCCGTCTCATTTTGGGCCAATCACCTCACACAGCATGTCTGTGCTTTAGACTGTTCCAGCCTTAACCAAGGAAACAATTGATCAACAACAGTTAAATTGAAGTTTATCTAATTTGAGAAGTAAAGATGGATGGCATGAAATAAAGGTCCTTGAAACGGACAAATTGCTACTTCCTACCTGCAGTTTATTAAAGGAAAGGCTGGAGAGCAAAAGCTGCTCATAAATACATTTTCAATGCGCCAAAAATACGTAATCTTGCGGAATTTGGAATTTAAAAAAAAAATATAGTCTTATGATTACTTTTATCAAATGGACTCAAAAAGTAACACACGATGCTGCCTCAAATGTCTTAAATATATTGTAAGAGTCCACAAGATGTTGCTGAAGCCGCACACCAAGATAGGGTCACTTAAAGGGAATGTGTCAATAGAAAATTACGTGTTTTTAAACCAAGTTTTTAAGTTAAAGGAGTGTTCCAGTTCTTATTTTTAGGGCATAGGATGGCTTAAAATAACAACATTATATACTCACCTGTCCATTCGGTCAGGGATCCAGCAGAGAGTCTCTGTTCAGGTCTTTAATCCTTATTTACCTTCTGCTGCACACTAGTGGTTGAGTGCCGATTCTCCACCTGAACAGAACTTCACTGCTCAGTCACTGATTGGCTAATATGCTCCTGTGTGGGTCAAAGGTCAAGAAGACCCAAATGGAAACTCTCTGCTGGATCCCCGCCTGGATGGACAAGTTCAGAGTATTGTTATTTTAAGCCTCCTTATACCCTAAAAAAGAGAACTGGAACACCCTTTAAACGTATTTCTAAGAATTTTTTTATATTTTTATTAACTTCCCATCAGCATTTTGAAAAAAGCAATATATCCTGAAAATTTCACAATGACCACTAAGTAGAGATGGGCAAACCGAATCATATCGAGTCCAGTTCGACCCGAATATTCCAAATTGTTCATTTTACAAAACCAAACTAAAATGGCCACCGCATTATACTCTGCAATAAACCTGCAAAACCACATGGACACTAGTGAAGATAAGCAGCTAATAAATCAGAAGTTTCACTTAATTAAAGGTTTTTTTCCAGGATTATCAATTATTGACCTATTCTTAGGATACACCATCAATAGGCAACATCCAGAACCACAACCTCTTCACAGAAAACCAAGCCCAACACCATAAGTCATATAGCAGCTGTGCTTGGTATGCAGCTCAGCTCCATTCACTTGAAAGGGACTGAGCTGCGAACAGGTTATGTGACTAATGAGCATGATGTCCCTTGACCTGTGAAGCAGAAGTGGCACTCAGGGAGCATTGCTACTGTTTCAAGCATCTGATACATGGTTGTGCCTAATGTTGGACCACACTGATCTTCAACTGATGCCCCATGTTAAGGATAGGTCATCATTTCATAAAGCCCAGAAAACTCTTTAAGTGAAAGCACTGAGGGCCCCATGCTGATGTGTGACTTCTATATCATGTGGCAACACCCTAAAAAGTGTTGGTATTTAGATACAGGACTATGGCAGTCTCTTCAGTACTTACCAAGCACAGATCCATACATTTGTTCATTGGTTGTGCTTGGTATCACAGCTCAGCCCATTCACTAGAATAGGACCAAGCCGCGATCAACCCCAACGGAGGATGCGCCTGGTTTATGACAAGGCTTGTGCCTTTCATAAATGAAGCTCAATGCTCAGTGGCACAGGAGATATGCAGACCAGTACTGAATATGTCGTTCTTCATGAATCTTTATGGTCAACGAACATTAAATTTTTTGGACATTTAGTGCTAGCTCTCCAACATACGTTGATTATATCAACAGAGTGGACCCTTCCAGTTTGCTGATCACCGCTGGTCCACCTGCTATATTCTCTGCTGGCAGCTGAATTTGGAGTTCGATTTAATGGGCACCACTCTTAAAAGGCTTCCGGCTTACAAAGTGAACCTCTCAAATTGGGCACCTCTCTCTGTGATGTCCATTTGCCTCCATGACATAATCCCTTTAAACAGCTATACCATTGAGGCAACTTCTTGTGTAATTCAGCACTTTGATTAAAGTGGTTAGGGTCTGAGACCATTGCAACCATGGCACCCTTACAGCTTAAAATATTGATATGTATTAACTTGTTACCTGTAAAAACCCTTTCAACACTTAATAGCCCCTGCAAAGAACTTACTTGGTCTGTACCTAAATTTACATTTTAATTCAGCAAGACTTTGTAAAACTCTTTCTTCTTAAGAACCAGCTTTGATTTCGTAGCTTTTCCGACTTTCCAAGTGATCAGCATCAATTCTCTTTACCATGTCAGGTGACTGTATTGAAATGAGTCCTAGCAGTCCTAATAGAAAATACAGCCCGTGTTCATATTTAATGTATACTGAATAGATTTCAGCTAATAAAGCACTTTATATGCATCCTTAAGACAAATTTATTAGATTAATTCTGAACTATCATTCACAATTGTTTTACACATCCTACAGAGCCATTTGGAATCAAGATTGAATTTCAGACAAATTAGAATTTAGTAACAGCGGAATACTAATTTATCTAACACCATTATTTCTACAAAGTCGTCTTCAGATTTCTCATGTAAAACTTCAAGAAATGACTTTGCAGAGATCTAGGGGAACTTCAAACAAGAGGGAGATGCAGATAAAATGTTACTGATATCCACCTTTTTAGCAGCATTTAGATGTCGCACGCTAAGACGTCAGGTATCGTCTCCTTTGTGATGAAGAAACTAAGTTTACCACTATATAATTGAATGTCAAACTTTTTACTTTATGTTAATATTCGGGCAACAGGTCTGTGTTCCAGTCTGGTGCTACCCTAGGTATCAAAACTAACAAGGCCTCATTGAAAAGGCCATAACACACATGGAATTTAATATACCTCTCACATACAGATACTGTGGGTCCAACTTCACGTTCAGCTTGAATTTCTCATAAAACATATTCAGTATAATATCATGACATGCTAACAAATCTTGACAGACTACAATTCAAATCACATTCACTGGGTGACACATAGACACATATAGGATAGACATCTTGTGGCAGAATATCACAAAATCATGTTTTCTTTCAAGGCTGATGCTGCATCTCATGATATGTAGGGTCATGAGGAAAGATAAGGAAGGATACATCTATATACCACATATGTTCCACTATACATATCAAACATACATTATACAAACTATACTTTCCATAGTTGTTAGTATGAGTATTAGTAGAATGAGTTACGGGAGGGAGTATGTATGTTATTCTATATGGCTCAAGCAAAGTTGCTGAAATTCTTTCCTTCTAGCCCCAACCACTGACTATAGTATACTTAGATCAAGTACTTATTTACAAAAAACAATAGTCCCCAAATAATGGCATACAATGACCATACATACAGTACCAGACATAGTTGTGCCTATGTATGTGTGGCTATGATACTGAACAAAACCATGCCATTGTCTTCTTAGATGCACTACTGTATGGAACTCCTGACCCTCTTTCTCTGAATATGTTTAGCAGGCATGTACCACCCCCAATCCTACCAAGGGCAATTACAGTAGATTACAAGCCCTTACCCATTTTAAAGACTACAAATTGTCACCTAATTTCCTGTTTTACCTAAGACTACAATATTAGATCAATGGGAGTAGCCTAAACGGAGAACTGGGTCGTCTTCATTGTTTACCAGGCACAACTCCATACATTTGGCATTGGCTATGAATGGTATTGCAGGATAGTCCCAATCAATTGGATGGGACTGAGAAGCAATAAACTGCAAATGAAGGGGGCACAGCGCACAATGGAACACTGCAGGCCCATCAGTCAGTTGGCGGTGAGAGAGACGGGGAAACTAATCTGTGGGGCTGCTGTCAGATCTAAAATAAATGTCCTATCTCATAGATTGGATATCAATGTAAAAAAGCTGGATATCCTCTAATGTAATCCAGTAGTGATGGGCCATCAGTTTTGTAGTCCCGAATAACCACTATAATGAGTTTGTAATATTATTTACACAATGTTTTTTTTATTAATCTACCTCCATAAGTGAACCATACCGCCCAGCTTGTTGGAAAGTCAGACAGGGACACTTAGGGTTCACAACCTTTGCCTAACTTCATTAGTCCCATAGACTTGAATAGACCATATGTACATCCGTCGTGCCAAGACTCGGTGCTACAGCACCCACATTCTGGAGATCTGACACTTATCTCCTATCCTGTGGAAAGGGGATAACTATTTTTTGTGAGAAACCCCTTTGATGAAATGAGTTAGGTTCTAATGTTTGTTAATGGATATCTATTTCCAAAGTCAAAAGACGAGGGACTTTTAAGGAGTACAGGGGAATTAAGGGATTGGATCGTAAGTAGGGATGTCTCTCAAAAAGAGGGACCCTTGGGATCCAGTGATCCACAACAGAGCGCTAAGCCTGTGACACCATCGTCTTCCTACTTACAGTTCTACTGGTGGAGCATATGAATAATCCCTTCCAGCCTTCCTTCCAGCTAACCAGACATATCTGACTACTACTTGCCAGCAGCGTGGCTAAGAAATTATTCATTGGGTTGGAAAACACTTTCCAATAAATAATGGCAATGGGCGACTTAGATTTGTACCAAGTTTTCCTTTAATACACTTCCTGTCCATTTTCCATGACTTATAGACAATCCACAGTATTTCACTCCAGAGTAGACACTGCTATTGTTATTCACCGCACACATGCAGTTTATATTCTAAAAACTTTTAATATGGTAATTTATATTTATACGCTATATTCCTTCTGTTTGATTTAATTTTGTCATTTAATTTAATAGCATAGAATATTTAGCCTCATAATCATGAGTGATTGGAAGTGTTTCCACCCAATTTATTTACAATGACCATTCTCCTATATCACAACCACTGACGAACATTATCCTGAATTTCGTTTGATAACCTCATCAATTATGAGATGCCTATTGTAATGATAAAGCAGAGCCGGCTTGAGTTATGGCCTATGGGCCTCGATTATGGACAATTAGATCACGGAATTGGCATGAGCTTACTACAGCAAAATCAATACACTCTATTCAACTTGAGAAAAATTGACACTGTTGTAGTCTGAAGTTTATATCAATTTGTAGAAGTGACCTTATTATACACCATTTCATTTGTTAACAGGTTGTCACAGTGGTATTTGTAATATTGATGTCATCTATAGCATAGGTTTCTGTCGCGGGTCGTGCTGTGTGGGTGAATACTCTCTTCCTTGTAGATGCTATAGTGGAGTACTGCGCCTTCTTATTTCGTGCTCTCTGAATAAGGTGTTCTCACTGTTAACTTGTATGGTAGATTAGCTCAGTGCTGTCCTGGGTTCGAATCTAGCCAAGGACATCATCTGCAAGGAGCCTGTATGTTCTCTGTGGGTTTCCTCCGGGTACTCCAGTTTCCTCCCACACTCCAAAGACATACTGATAGGGAATGTAGATTGTGAGCCTTACTTTACTGATAATATCTGCAAATACACTGTGGAATATCATGGTGCTATACAAGTAAGCACAATAAATAAAGTGTGATAGCTAGTGGTCCTCACACACAAACATTGGGGAAGCTACCTGGTTTATAAGGGGAAGCTAGAAAGTTATGCTAGTCTCAAAAATGTATCACTTCAGCCGAATGGTATTCACTGGGAAAACGATGGGATGTGTTCACAACTTTTTGCAACTAAGGCTGGGTTCACTTATGCAATCGATTTCCATTCTGGGATTCCGTCCCCCATTCCGCTTGAAAAATGTGGAGATGCATTTTTCGGGCAGAAACCCAGCGAACCCCATTATAGTCTATGTAACTTTTTAAGCGGATTGGGTTTCCATTTTTTGGGTCCCCAAGTTGACCCAAAGAATGGAAATCCAAGCGCAGGTGTGAACCTAGCGTAACTGGTAGAATTACTACTTCCTTTGTCTATAGCACTGTCTCTTTAAGGGATAAACAGATTAAGAGACCAACTTACTTGTACAATATGTTTTGATTTCTTCTGCCAAAATTTATCCTATATTTACAGTAGAACTTTTTGATGGATAAATCTCACAGACATTTATTACAGTCTCAGCATTCCCTGGCCATAAAACAGTATACAAAGAGCTACAGATTTATGAAAGCCAGAGAAGGTAAGGAGAAATGATAATTGCCTCAATTTCATTGCCAATAGCTCTTACATGGAATCGTATTTACCTCTTACCCCGCTACCTAAATCTTAAGGGGCTCAGGACGATTGAATCCAACCTAGCAATTAAATTCTAGAACTGAATTCTCCACACTATGCAGTACATTGTGCATCTCCTTCAACTAGTCATCGAGGGTCAACATTGGAAAATAAGAATTACATATAATTACCTTTTATACATTATACTAAATGAAAAAAAATTGTTTTATCAGTTTCATTCCGTTCAGACTTGTAATAGCCTTTGTGTTTCAATTTTTTACAATTTTCAAGAAAACTGTAGATTGTCATTGGAGCAGATTTACTAATACTGTTCAATACTGCAAAATTAGACTAGACAGTCTTAAACTGTGTCATATTTATCACAGTCTCTAATGCTGTTTGATAAAGCTGGCATAGGTTTAGACTGTCTAGTCTAACTTTACATCACTTATTAGGTGGCTTAGACTATGACAATAAATGTGCCAAAATTTTGGGCACTTTTTGTCACATAGAGTCACAACTAAGCTCACACCTAATTTCTAGCAAGCTGTGCCCCGTTCCCAAGATCCCACATCCCCTTTTTGTAAAATCTAAAATTTGTCCAAAAAGTGTCTAAGGCAGAGGCCACACTTTGCAGAAATACAGAAGACATATATGCAGTGAGTGCTTTACAGTTAGAGGAAAGTGAACAAAAATTTGTTTACTCTCTCCACAAAATGCAGTAAAAAAAAAAAAAGTACCGCATGTTATGCAGCATGTTAATTTTACCTGAAAACATGCTGCATTTTCCCCATACACTTATATGATGCAGAGCACCATATAATGTTGACACTCTCTAAGGCAAACACAGCCTCTTCAAACCCTAGAGTATAATAGGTGAAGAACCAGGGGAAGTATAAAAAATAAAAAAACATTCATACTCACCTTCTCTTCCCTCTCTTGAGCTCCCTTGTGGTGTCTGGCACTTTCCTTGTGGCGTCCTGTGCTCTTCTGTGACGTCATCAGCACTGAAGCCTGTGATTGGGCCTCAGCGATGACCTAAGCACACCGAGCATCATGATGTCATGACGCTCGACGTGCCCATGTGATCGCTGGTGGTCCAATCACAGGCCTCAGCCGCCACTCCTAGGCCTATGACTTCACAGAAGAGTGCTAGACGCCACAAGGAAACTGCCAGACACAACAAGGAAGCCCAAGAGAGGGAAGAGAAGGTGAGTATGAATGTTTTTTTATTTTTTTATACTTCCCCTGGTTCTCCACCTATTATACTCTGGGGTCTGAAGAGGCTGTGTTTGCCTTAGAGAGCTAGAATTTGGAAAGATAGGTTCCTAGGAGCCCTAAGAGCATTCAATACTATGTTTTAAGCCTATTTAAAGTGTGGTTCGACCCAGTACAAATCTTAGTTCCAAACCACCTGAACCCGAAACTAAATGAATCTTGAGGGCTTCGCCCATCTCTAGTGTGTGGCCATACAGTATACAAAGACCCATACCATGCACTACCTAATTATAAGCACCATATTGTATGTTCCCTAAATAATACTGCCATATATTGGTCAAGTAATTACTCCAAAGAGTTCCCAGTCCTACTAGCACCACCACTGCCATTCATTGTGGAAATAAACTGTATGGTGACCAAGTAGCAATGACGTATTGGTTAGGGTATGTTCTTTTTTCCACAAAGATTTAGACTAAGGCCCCACGTAGTCACAGCCAAATAGCGCTATGGAAAAAAAGTTGCGGAAACACATCATGTTTTTTTATGCATCGCTTTTCACAGAAAGTTCACAGAGTTGCCAGAGTTTCTGTAGGTATATTTGACATGCTGCGATTTACAAAAACTCTACAGTTTTTGAAATTGCAGCATTTCTGCTTCAGATATTCTCCTGCAATATGTGGATGGGATTAGCCACAATCCTATTCACTTTACAGATACTGTAAATCGCCACATTTTTTACCTAATCACGGTGTTTATGTTACATGGGGCCCCGGCTTTAGAGAGTTTCGGCACCGCAATCCACATGGAAAGTTTCCCATTTACTTCAATGGGAAAGCACAACATCTGCTCAATATGCAAGGTTTTTCCTAAGAGGTTTTTCAAAACCACGGCTAGGAAGGAAAAAGAAGTGACATCTCAGTTATTGGTAAGGAATTGGCATGAAATCCATGCTGCTCTTTGTGGCCATAACAAAAACTTAATGGATTTGTTCGATTTGAAAAACTCTGTGTGAACAAGCCCTTATGCTAAGGATCCATTTTGCGGAAATGCAGCTGAAAAAACGCTGAGTTTTACTTTGCCAAGAAAGTGAATAAGATTTTGGTTAATGACATCTACACCTTGTGTAAAAAAATGCTGTGTAAAAGCATGTTAATGTTAGCTGCGTAATTGCAAGCATTTTCCCTATAGATTTAATAGTGGGAGTAAAAAGCAGAGAAAAACGCAGCAAAAATTCAATGAAAAATGTTGCGGAAAAAAAATACGATGCGTTTTTGCTGTGTTTTTTTCCGCAGTATTTTTTAGCTGACTTTCGCTAGGTGGAACCTTAGCCTCAGGGCAATTAAATATTACCCCAAGTAAAGTAAAGACGAGCTATGATTCTACTTCCATCTATCCCACAACCTGTAAGCAGATGATCTGCAATCTGTTCTGCTCTCAACCAATTGCTCTAAAATATTTCCAACCTCAGCCAGCAATTACCTAAAGCTTGCATTTCCTCCAAGACATAAACAGGGTATTAACTATATTCACACTAAAAATACTCTAAATCAATAGAAACATTTCAACATAAATCACTCCCAGGCTGCATATTGAAGGGAAAAAAATACATATTCAGATTGCACACCGGCAAGTCACATCTCAAGAAAATGTGCCATAAAAGTGGAAAACCTTATAAATATACGCCAGGATTTACAGTTCACAAACACAAAATCATACACTTATAATTCCCTGCACAAAGTGCACATTCCCCTGCCTGCAAAGTGGTCAATGAGCGGCTGAGTCAGGACAAAATATCTCTAAAAAGACATTACAAAAATGTACACATTGGCTAGTCTTTATTATTGATATACCGCTATCAAAGTCGCATTTCTCCTCGAGGCAGCCGGATACATGTGTGATGTACAGTATGTAATATTTACATAAAGCAAACATAATGTAATGTCAAAGTGAAAAAAGTTAGTGAAAGTGTCACAGATTGACATAAAGGGGCACTTTATCTCATTAGGGAGAGACAGTACAGGGACTTATTAGACCATGCATGTCCTGCTAAGAGTTCTGGGTAAGGAATATGCAAATAAGTCCTCCTTGGTGGAAAAAGAGGAACTTGCTCCTAGCGCCAACTTTTGGAAGGCAGCTCTCTGTAGATTAATACCTGGTTTTCAAAGAAACCTACTTGCATAATCTTTAGTTGTTTCGGTGTTATTCCCAGATTTACTTTTTATGAAAAACCATTCTCTAATCTATAGGGTGCTATCTTCCAAAAGGTGGTGCTAGGAGCAAGGTCCTCTTTTCCATAAAGGAGGTCTTATTTGCATATTACTTACCCAGATTTATACAAAGTCAGTGTAGGATTGGTCCACCAGAACCTGAGATGATACTCCATTGGGACCAGACTCTAACACAATAATGGTCCAGTAGAAGAAACCTAAATTAAAAGGTGACTGTGGTCTATTTCCTAGTAATTGTTGAAGGGCGGGCCTCAAAATCAGTTTATCTGGTGGTTCCAAGAAACCTCAGTACAACACTACAGGATAGGTCATCAACTGAAGATTGGCGGGATCCACCATAGGTGAGAATGCCTTTTTTCTTTTCTTACACCCTAAGTTTGCTACTAATACTGGACAACCGCTTTGAGGTTTCCATATATGTTAATGTTGGCCAAACCCACCAGTGAAACTGGCCTATCAAGGGGCCCCTTATCCTTTTGCCTATAGGGGAACTAAGTCGAAGCCAGCGGCGTCTGGTAGCAGTTTATACCCCTGTCTCCACTCAGAACACAACCCACCGAATGTTTATGTATATGGGCCAGAGCGGTTATAAGAAATAGCAGTCAGCCAAGAAAAGGTTAAGCCAGTGACTTTCTGAATATATGGGCAGCTTTAGTGTCCCAGTAGTGCTATACTCTTAGCACAATAATGATCCGGTAGAAAACACCTAAATTAAAAGGCGACTATGGTCTATTTCCTATTAATTGTTGAAGGCCGGACCCCAAAATCAGTTTATCTGGTGGTTCCAAGAAACCTCAGTCCAACACTACAGGATAGGTCATCAACTGAAGATTGGTGAGGTCAGCCATAGGTGGGAATGCCTTTTTTTTTTCTTACACCCACTATGGCCACTCCAGAGTTTACTCCTAATACTGGACAACCCTTTTAAGGTGCCTATATATGTTAATGTTGGGCAAACCCACTGGTGAAACTGACCTATCAAGGATCCCCTGATCACTTTTCCTTTAGGGGAACTAATCTGAAGGAAGTAGCTTATACCCCTGACTCCACTCAGAACACAGCCGACTAAATGTGTATGTTTGTGGGCCGGGAGAAGGTTATAAGGAATAGCTGTCGGCCAAATGAGTGTTAGGCCAGTGACTTTCTGAATATATGGGCAGCTTTAGTGTCCTAGTAGTGCTATTTATTGAAAAGACTATTATATACTTAATATCTGTAGAATCTGTAAGGTGTTGAGTATTCAGACACTGAGCGTCTGTGATTCCCCAGTGGAGGGTGTAGATTATATGTAGTTATTTTCCGGATCCTGAGATAATTAGATATGCCCTTTTCTTCCCGTGGTGTATTATTGTTTTCTGTTTGTTGCCATGTTGCTACACATTGTAATGCTTGGAAGTCTCGTTGATGAATTCGTCCTCGATCAGCTTTATGGTCTTGATAGCCTTTTTTTAATTAATTTTTAAGCTTTTTTTTCTCAGTTTGATCTTTAGAAGCCCTTTTAAGATGAATCCCCGGTGAGTATGGACATTTGACTTTCTACATTCCCTTTTCTCTAACCTTAGAGGAAATTACATTGATAATCAGCGCTCGGCATTGAGAATAAACCTTTGTAATTATTTACATTTAACTCATAGGCTTCTTTTGCGCAGCGCAGAATTTTTCAAGCAATTCAATACACTATACAGTATCAATTCAATGGCTATACCATATGTAAATATCACTTCAAGCTGTTTTTTGTCTTGGATTTTAATAAGGGTACTTAGTCTTCCCCTGAGGTTTCCAATTATCCTGGAAAACCCCTTTAATACACTTTTATCATATTCTTATTCTTCAGACCTGTAAAAACACAGCGTCTTGAATTATCGATGACATGGACAATGTGGCAGAGACAACCAGAGTACCCATCAGAGTAGACAGTCAATAGAGCTGCTGGGTCTAACTAGATTCAATAAAGTCCTGGTCGTGGAAATGGCTGTTATGAACATTATTTTTCCCTCTAAGTTTTTTTTGTTGTTGTTTAGATATGCTGGAGAAAAGGTTGTAATTAAAAGAAATAATTAAAAAGATAATTTAAAAAAATGCTAATATACTATGAAGAAAATCAGTAATATGCTTTCACTGACAATGCTATACTGTATATAGAAAAAAATAGAGGGCACAAATATAAATTCTATTTTAGGTTTTAAGGGGAGTCTACTGCCTCCTCCAAGCATATCCTACTGTCACCACTGTGTTACAGAGCACATTATAGTGATAAATAATATACCTTTGTTATGTATGTCACTTTTGTAGATTTGGTGACAAACAACTTTGATGCAAATAAGATAGCTGGTGCACTGGGGGTGAACCTTCAGCCCTGGGAGTACTACTCTTTTTGGATGGGAAGGATCAGTTCCCACTGGACAGAGTGGTTCAGGTAGGAGATGGTAGGGGTGTAAGTGTCAAAAGAAGTGCTCCAGGGAGCTGAAGGCCCGCCCCTAGTGCACCAACTGGCTCATTTGCAGAAGACTTTAAAGATGTTTTTCTTCAAATCTACAAAAGTGACATATATAACAGAGGTATACTATAATGTGCTCTGTAACATAGTGATGACAGCTGAATATGCTTGGGGGAGGTGGTAGATTCCCTTTAATCTGAGAAATGCTGCATTTGTTACTGAATCTACACAAGCTTTCTGGCAAGACCTCTTTTGGCGAAAATTCTGCTCTTTCCTCGTATCTGCCACACTCACCACTTTCACTAAAAGTGGTTGGGGCCTGGAAGGGAAAGGGACCAGCCTTTGCTTCCTTACATTACTTATGTCAGACATCTGGTACAAATAACAGCTGATTTTCGTGCACAGACCACGCAAGATGCAGCAAAATTAGTAAGGGTATCCATTATAGGATAAGAGCAATGGGCATGAACGGTAGTAGAGTGACGGACACAGATGGAGCCACCTCCGTCTTTGTCCAGTCTCATTGACTTTAATGTAAAAAACATGGCGGACACTTTCTTCCATCGCATTTGTTTACTCTTTCCTCTGTCAGGCGGAAGAAATCTTCTATAATGTTTTATGCATGAGGTGAATGCAGACGGACACCTGATAGAGGGGGCTCCATCTGCATCTGTTGTTTAATGTCTGTTCCTCTCATCCTGTGACGGATGAGAGCAATAGACATTAACTAACAGTAGTGTAAACCCACCCTAAAAGGAGGACACCTCTTAGTAATTTCAGAACTCTGGCAATGCCGATGATTAGGATTGAGATATTACCTGCCAGTATCAATACATTTGTAATTTGTACAATACTTCTTGACTTTGAGATGATAATGGGTCACATGTACTATAATGAGGCAACCTGCAATTTCTGAAGAAAGTTAAATAGAGCCATCAGAGGACCAAGTGACGCAGCAATTTCTAAGATCTCCACTGGCCTCTAATGGAATATGCCTCCAATGTCTATACTGGGACAAAATTATATGGACATATTGTATTGTAATAGCTATGTCGTTCCCAATGATGTCACCGTTGCAGGTTACACATTTACATAATATTATGCCATAGGATTATCCTCCCTAAACCACATAGACAGTGGATCTATGAGTGGCCCTCAAGAGATTGGATTATTAGTAGAGAGTCTCCTTGGTTATACAGAAGGCTAGAAGACGCTAAGGACAGTCAGTAAAGACAATTAAGGGACAGTAGGTTTATGGAGCGGCCGGCTGGATATAAAGCCAAGCCTTATATGCTATTGAATCAGTAAGTGTTAATTTATGGTGACAGGAGTACTTTGCTTAAATAATTGATGGCATCTTCATGAAGCACATAAAATGAACATAGAGGGAGATGGCCGACTATTATTTTAGCTCCATATTGTTATAGTGATCTTGGGAATCGGTGCTCTTTGTAAATTGACAGTGAAGTGTAAAACAATCCTTGTATTCTCTGGTGAATCAATTAGCGGACCTAGAATAAGCGAATTTTATAGAAATGGATTTTGTTAAATGTTTCTCCTTTGATACCGTAACCTTAGGTTGGCTTAGCAGGGTTCTCCAGGGAGTCTATCATCACTTAGTTCCTTTGGAGTTTTTTATGCATAGCCCAGGGGTGGTTCTGAGTCAGGTCACATGATTGGAAACAGCATCTGGGACACTAGGCTGATCTGCCTCCTCCCTCCTCTCTAATGTTTGCTGTTATATACCTGTATCATGGGAGACATCATCATAATAGTAAAGCCCCAAGCCTGTCCACAGGAAACTAGCTGTGAACACAGAAGACGACAGAGGCCCTCTAAGCTATTTCCTCTAGCCTCTCCTGCCTCCTCTATGATCTCATTCCTGTATAATCCACTTCTTCTGGGGGGACTCACTTCAGTCATGGTGTGCCCTTGGAGCAGGCTTGGCCTAATCCAAATTGCAGACCTGGTCGATCCCTTGACCCTAGAGCTCAGGCCCTTTGACTATTTTACCTCTGTCCTACACTTGCCGACCACTGAATAGTTACATTATCAACAAATTTCTCACTTTGCCCATGCCTAGCTTGGGACCACTCGGGTCTCACTCCCTACGGCTTTCGAGAAACTGTGCCGTGCTGATACCTCTACGAGGGGGCTCATAAGCAGTATATACAGGCTGTTGTCCTTCTCAGAGGGGCGATCTCCCCCTTCCCATAAATATATGGTTAAGTGGGCTGAGGCTCTGGATAAGCAGAGCTCGCCCGGACAGTGGCAGATTATATGGTCCCGTGCAGCTAAATCCTCGTCCTGTATCACATTTCAAGAAACCCAATACAAGATTCTTATGCAACGGTATCACACGCCAGCTTTGCTCCACACCCTTAATCCCTCTATCCCCTCCTCGTGTTCCTTTATTTGTGCACTACAGCTAAGACCCTTATTGCCCTACATTGGAAGCTGATGCTCCCTCCCACGGGGCCTGAGTTAGTGGCCCGCATGAAGGACGTTCATAGCCTAGAATTTTTAACTGCTTCCCTTAACCATACCGTTGACCCCTTTAATGTTGTCTGGTCGCACTGGGACTCTTATTGCATTGTACATGGTTTTGGACTCTGACCAACTCCCCCCCTTCTCCTTTCCCCCCCCCCCCCACCTGTTTAGTCTGGTGTCTGTTGTTGCCTGTCGTACCACTGGTTTTTGTTTTCTTTGGTTGTGATATATTTGGCTAGACTGTTATGCCGCATGTTGTGGCTTCTCCCTACCTCTTCTTGTCAGTGTATATTTTATTATGTAAAACCTTAATAAAAACTACAGTTATAAAAAAAAAAAAAAAGAAGAGGACGGAGGCCAGGTGCAGGTGACACTCGGGGGCTGGTTCTAATCACGTGACTTGTGGTCACAACCAGAACTTAAAGGGGTTCTATCATTGGGAAAGGCATTTTTCAGTAACACCATGTTGTAATAGCCTTTAGAAAGACTATTCTTTTCCTACCTTTATTTTTCTGCTCCGCGCCTCCATTTCTGAGAATTTTCTTTTTTTCTTCTTTATGCAAATGAGTCTTCAGAAAGCACAGGGGGGCATCCCTTTAAACCCTGGGTTCAACGCATACAAAACCGCAAAGGAAGTAAGTGATGATAGACTACCTGGAGAATCCCTTTAATGGGATTATCTACTTTAAACAAACCCTGCTTTTTTAGAAGGGCCCATTGAAAGTATGCTGATCACAAAATGGACCCCCAGCAGTCAGCTGTTATCTATGGAGAAACCTGTCAGTAATTGCTTAATTTCACTGCAGTGCCATCACTGGTAAAACTAAGAATTGCACAGTGTCCATTCAAAGCAATGGGTTGCCTGTGTAATGCAAGACAGGACAGGTCCTCCAGATAGAGAGATGTACTTTGCAACTGTTCTCCAAGAGATGAGGATCTTGAACAGAGCAGCCTTCCTAATACAGTAAATGAAAATGAATTTTCTAAACTGGACATTTTATATATATAAAAAAAGTACAGTTTCTATATGTGGAATACTATGAAAGTATTGTCCCTCATGTTAAAGTTTCTTTCAGCCATATTGATTAGATAACAAACTCAGGTTGCTCTATAGTTATTATAAGAGATTACTAAAAAGGATCTGCTTTTATGAAACAGCGCCTCTTTTGTTCATGTGGCTGTGTCTAATAATACCAGCCCCATTCTGCATGCAACACCGATCAAAACCTATGGAACATAGTTGCCTTGCTTGTGATAAAAAACAAAGCCTTTTTACTCATCTCATTTAACCCCTTTAACTCAACCATCCTTAAAGGGACTTTCCAACAGTTTTGAAAACTTGTCAAGGACTAGATAATGGGGTAATTGAAAAAAAAATAAACATAACTTACCTTTCCATATGCTTTTATGTTGAAGATTCATTGGTCTGGTTTCTTACAACTAGTCCTGTAGGAACAGGAACTATGACATCACATTCATGGCTCAGTCACTGGCCTCAGTGGTCACAATGTGACTGGCTGGGCTTGATTTATTTATCCAAAATGTACAGGCCCTGCACCCATACTAAAAACTGGCGTAAACTATAAAAAAACCTGATGGCTAGTGGCACCACCCCATCACACCCCTGTCATACCCTCCTTCAGAAAGTGATGAGGGCAGCATAAAAACAACAATATTGCAACTTTTTACACATTGGGCCATAAAAATGTGCCCCAAAGAAAATAGCCTATGTGCGCTACACTACAGTATCATGTGCTATGGTGAATCACATACGCTGGCTACATCTGTACCAGCATTGCACCCACACACCCACAAGTGGGAGGTAACACTGTAGTTTCTCTGGTGACAGAGTCTTTGTGTGCTGTATGTCATGCATACCACCCATATAGCTAGTATACACTAAAGGGCTTATATCTTTGGAATGGCTGAACGGATTTGAATAAATAAAACACCAAAATGCTCAGGGTGACAGCGCCTATCAGATCATCTATGCCGTTGGGCTTTTCAGACGTTTGACAGATCTTCCTTAAATAATCAGTTCGCAATGTACAAATATTATACAGTTAGGTCCAGAAATACTTGGACAGTGACACAAGTTTTAGCATTTTAGCTGTTTACCAAAACTTATTTCGGATACAATTATATAATCAATATGGGCTTAAAATGCAAACTCTCAGCTTTGATTTAGGGGTATTCACATCCTAATTGGAGGAAAGGTTTAGGAATTAGAGTTCTCTAATATGTAGCTGCCTCTTTTTCAAGGGTCCAAAAATAATTGTGTAGTTATCTCAAAAAGCTACCTAATTGGCTGCATGGGCTATTCCCTCATTAATCCATCATCAATTAAGCAGGTAAAAGGTCTGCAGTCGATTCTAGGTGTGACATTTGCATTTTGAAGCTGTTGCTGTGAACTGTGAACATGCGGTCAAAGGAACTCTCAATGGAAGTGAAACAGGCTGAAAAAAAAAAGAAATCCATCAGAAAGATAGTGGAAATTTTAGGAGTGGCCAAATCAACAGTTTGGTACATTCTGGTAAAAAAAAAAAAAAAGAGCTCAGGAACTCAAAAAGGCCTGTAGGTCCACAGAAGACAACAGTGGTGGATGATAGCAGAATCTTTTCCATGGTGAAGAAAAACCCCTTCACAACATCCACCAAAGTTAAAGGAAGTAGGTGCATCAGTATCTAAGCCTACCATAAAGTGAAGACTTCATGAGGGCAAATACAGAGGGTTCGCCACAAGGTGAAAACCATTCATCAGCCTCAAAAATAGAAAGGCCTAATTAGACTTTGCCAAAAACATCTAAATAAGCCAGCCCAGTTCTGGAACAGCATTCTTTGGACAGATGAAGCTAAGATCAACCTTTACCAGAATGGTGGGAAGAAGAAAGTATGGAGAAGGCTTGGAACTGCTCATGATCCAAAGCACACCACATCCTCTGTAAAACATGGTGGAGGCGAATGGCTTGGGTCACTAGTGTTTATGATGATGTGACAGAAGCAGCCGGATGAATTCTGAAGGGTACAGGAATATACTTGTATGTTCTGCTCAGATTCAACCAAATGTAGCAAGGTTTATTGGACAGCACTTCACAGTACAGATGGACAATGACCAAAAACATACTGCAAAAGCAACCCAGGAGGTTTTTAAAGCAAAGAAGTAGAATATTCTGCAATGGCCAAGTCAATCACCAAATCTCATTCCGATTGAGCATGCCTTTCACTTGCTTAAGACAAAACTTATGGCAAAAAGACCCACAAACAAGCAACAACTGAAGACATCTGCAGTAAGGGCCTGGCAAAACATTACAAAGGAGAAAAACAAGTGTTTGGTGATATCCATGAGTTCAGACTTCAGGCAGTCATTGCCTGCAAAGGATTCTCTATAAAGTGTTAAAAGAGAACATTTTATTTATGGTATTGTTAATTTACCCAATTACTTTTGAGTCCCTGAAATGAGGGGAGCTTTGTAGAAGAATGGTTACTATTCCTAAACATTTCACTGGATATTTTTGTTCAACCCCTTGCATTAATCCTGAAAGCCTACTCTTCAATTGTATCTCAGTAGCTTCATTTCAAATCCAATGCAGTGGTTGCCGAGCCTGAATCATGAAGATTGTGTCACTGTCCAAATATTCCTGGACATAACTGTATACTCCAAATTATTATAAAATAGATATAATAGTTGTTGTGGAGGCTACAAATATCTATGGTTAAATAGAATTTACTGGAACTAAAATCTGGCTCATTCATACATGCCACCAATGAATGAGCATTCATCTAGCCCCCATTTCGCAGTTAAGCAACTTGGCAAGGCACAGGTTAAGTGGATTCTCCGGGCTATGATATATGGTAGAATGCCGCACAGGTTATTTCTGCTCTATGTTGCCCTTATACCTTGACCTTCTAACATTGCTTCGTACTGCAGTTACATCTGACTGATTAGGTCTTTCATTTGTAGTGATGTAGGTTCTCTATGTTGGGCTAATAGTTGCTAAATTTGCTACTATATATTATAAAGTTCAGTATCCCTCGAGTTATGGGAATGATAAATTCCAATATTGAATCAAGATTATTTCTGGAGACCATGACATTTGTCACCCAGGTAATACTATGGAATAGAACCTTGGACATATAGTATGTTACAGCAAAACTGTGGTTATTATTTCTGTGCTTTCTGAAAGATACAGCAGCAAATTCTGCAAACCTCTGGTCAGCTTCCTCTATGTCCTATATGTATAAACTCAGCTAAAATTGGCCCATATTAAAATTGCTCATCATAGAGTTATCATATTAGATTCTCTAAGTTATAATCCTTTAAGTCTAAGGAATTTTTAGAACATCAGTCATAATACAAAAAGGAAGTATAGATCTTGCTGCAGTAAAGTCTCCAAGTTGTGGTCATCGGTTGGTGCAGAGGTGTAACTTGAAGCTCCTTGGCCCCAATGCAGAATTTGTAATGGCGCCCCTGTCTATATTGTGCCATTTAGAATAGTGGTATATTTTATTTGGTAGAAGGACCATCAAGGACCCCTCAGGGTCCAGGGCCCAGTAGTGACTGCTATTGCTCTGTAATTACGCCCTAGCATTGGCATCAGTAGCGTAGATATGATGATGGCATGGTCTGGAATAGAGCCAAGAATTGTTACCAGAACAGTCAGGATGCTACAGGACAAAGTATGAGACAGAAAAATACTCAATTTATACCAGGAAACTGGTATAAATGATGCTGGAAATCTACTGCCAACTATGAGTTATCTTAGATTTCACTCCAGGTGCACAGCCCAGCAGAGGGTGCACCTCATTTATGCTGGCGCAGACGATATGAAGACTGGCATTGAAAGCCCAAGTCTTCATAAATCTCCCCCTTAGTGTCAAGTAATGTACGATTTTGATGTTGTACACAATGGTCGAAGTATCACTGACAAATCCAACATTTGCAAATTATATCTCATTTGCTTGAAAAAAAAAAACCCATTAAGGATAGGGAGCCTGGACACACATTTCAGGTTTTTAGATTCTGTATTCAATGTCAAAACCATAAGTGGATTGAAAAAGAGTGGAGAAGTTCCATTTGCCCTTCTAAGGCTCTTGTCCTTCATGATCCACACCTGGTTTCAGCCTCAAAAACTGCATAAAAAAATCCTTTCCCTATGAAGGTCTTTGGTATTAGAAGGGGAAATCTAGCCAAAACTCATTTTTTACATCAAAAGATTAAAAAACATCTATAGATGAAGTGTATATGACGGGAAATAGATTGTAAGGAATAGAGGGTGTAACATTTACTCATCATAAAGAAAATCAGAAACCAGTAAATAATATATTTTTGATCAAGTTTTATGATAAACATAATTTTTAAGAATTTTTGGTGATTTTTTTCTTAAATTTAGTCATATACTGTATTTTTAAAAAAATCCAAAAAAGTCCTACAGTTTCTACTCTGGCCTCTAAACTAATTAATATACTGAGACTTCCCGTTTTCTGTAGGAGATGTCTTTGCAGCATGTTTATATATAGATGACACACAAAATCCATCCCCTCTCTGCACAATGACCTCTGAGCATGTCTAGAAAACTCAATAGAAATCAATAGAGTCTGCTCCAGACCACTGTGTCTATGGATTGTGTTCCGTAGCCAGGAAACAGGAAGTCTCACATTATTTTAGACTGTGTGGCAAGAGTAGGAATTACAAGATATTTAGGTTTTTTTTTCTTTTTTTAAAAAATATAGATAACAAGGAAAATTAAAAATATAGGCAAAAAATATTTTTAACATAAAATTAAGATTTAAACAATAGGTCATTTTCTGGTGGCACATTACCTATAAGGCACAGGGTACAAAAGGTGCACATGTTTGCTTGCTAAGTTATCATACCGCGACTCCAGTGAATGCTTGTTACTGATAATTGGACCAATAATCATATGGTGTAAGGCTCGGTTCACACGGCGGATTTGGCCGCGGGATAGCTAGGACAGAATGCCGATGCAGAGTATTGGCATTCCATCGCCACTTTCCTCTGCTGATTAGGCCCAGATGAATGGTGATTAGGCCCAGTTTCTCTGCTCAGGACACTCTGCCCTTAGCAGAGAAACACCCCCAAAACAAGGCAGCTGGGACCACAGTCACCAAGAAAACCATTGGTAACACATTACGCCGTAATGGATTAAAATCCTGCAGTGCCCGCAAGATCATCCTGCTCAAGAAGGCCCATGTGCAGGCCCGTCTGAAGTTTGCCAATGAACACCTGGATGATTCTACGAGTGAATGGGAGAAGATGCTGTGGTCAGATGAGACAAAAATTGAGCTCTTTGGCATTAACTCAACTCGCCGTGTTTGAAGGAAGAGAAATGCTGCCTATGATCCAAAGAACACCGTCCCCACTGTCAAGCATGGAGGTGGAAACATTATATTTTGTGGTGTTTCTCTATTAAGGGCACAGGACTATTTCACCGCATCAATGGGAGAATGGATGGAGCCATGTACCGTAAAATCCTGAGTGACAACCTCCTTCCCTCCACCAGGACTTTAAAAATGGGTCATGCCTGGGTCTTCCAGCAGGACAATGACCCAACACATACAGCCAAGGCAACAAAGGAGTGACTCAAAAGAAGCACATTAAGGTCATGGAGTGGCCTAGCCAGTCTCCAGACCTTAATCCCTTAGAAAACTTATGGAGTAAGTTGAAGCTCCAAGTTGCCAAGCGACAGCCTCAAAATCTTAATGATTTAGAGATGATCTGCAAAGAGGAGTGGACTAAAATTTCTCTTGACATGTGCGCAAACCTCATCATCAACTACAAAAGATGTCTGACTGCTGTGCTTGCCAACAAGGGTTTTGCCACCAAGTATTAAGTCTTGTTTGCCAGAGGGATCAAATACTTATTTCTCTCTGCAAAATGCAAATACATTTATAAAATTCATACAATTTGATTTTCTGGATTTTATTTTTGATATTCTATCTTTCACTGTTAAAATTAGCCTACCCTTAAAATTATAGACTGTTCATGTCTTTGTCAGTGGGCAAACTTACAAATTCAGCAAGGGATCAAATACTTATTTCCTTCATTGTAGATATATCCGTGCAGATATTTTTCTGCAATGTGTGGATGGGATTAGCCAGAATCCCATCCACTTTGCCGTTACTGTAAAATGTAACGTTTTTGCAACATGGGGCCCGGCCTATGGCTGAGGACCCACATTATGGAAAGGCTGCTTTTTTGTTGCAGATTTTGCTGCAGTTTTTAAGCCAAAGTAAGTAGTGGGTTGAGCATAAGGTAGAAGTATAAGAGTCTTCTATATATTTCCCATTCCTTTAGTAGCCTTTCTTGGCTTTGGCTCAAAAAAAACGCATCAAAATCTGAAACAAAATAAGCTGCATTTCCACAATGTGGGGCCTTAGCCTACAATAGTTTTTGTGCAGTTGCTTAACACTGCCCGGACGTATGGGTGTGTCCTTGCAGGGTTAAGAGTGGACCACTCAACATATATAGTGACCAGTTGGTCCAGAAACCAGTTAAGTTACTATATGAATTGCATATAAAATTTCTATGCTTCGTTCATATAGATTTCTGTGTCTGGGGTCAGTATTATGGTTCTGTAAATAAATTTAGGTATGGTTCTGTCCATAACATGTTTGGGCACCATGTTTGGCATGTACATTTTAAGAATGATGCCAAATGTATGCTCTATACATATGCAACTATGTTATCTACACAGTTATGCTTCGTTCACACCTGCGCTTGCTGTCCGTCCGTTGCCAATCCAGTGAAAATCTCGGCGAACTGGATTGGCGTCGGATACAGACCGGTCAGCGGCGCATTGGTTAAAAACCCATTCATTTGAATGGGTTTTTAAAGCAGTGCGTGGGTGTGCGCTTACACCCTCTGCGCTGCGAATCCTTTTTTTTTTCGCGGACACGAAGTCCTGTATGTCCGACTTTGTTTCCGACGAAAAAAAAAGGATTCGCAGCGCAGAGGGTGTAAGCGCACACCCGCGCACTGCTTTAAAAACCCATTCAAATGAATGGGTTTTTAACCAATGCGCCGCTGACCGGTCTGTATCCGACCCCAATCCAGTTCGCCGAGATTTTCACTGGATTGGCAACGGACGGACAGCAAGCGCAGGTGTGAACCCACCCTAACATACATCTTCTATTGCTGTGTCTTTTTGTATTGAAGAACTGAGTCAAACCCTTTTCAGTAGACTAAATAAAGGTATTTAACTCTTCCTTTTCTCATTGCTATGTGTCGAGGTACCTTGTTCCACACAACTGTGCTTTTCTAGGAGAGCCAGGGATTTTTCTATTCACGTGTTTCCGCCATCTCTACCGCTGAGACGGATTGGACATTTTATTTTGATTTTATTGTCTCCTTTGTTTGTTGCTGATCAAAGAGGGCGACTAGGGGTAAAAGTTTCAGACGTTCCTCCGGGCTTTGTCATACCGTGAATAATGATTTATTTAATCTCTGTAACTTCCGTGATATTCTTCCACTTGTAACTTCTGCTGCCAGATTTCGCTATGGCTGTAAAACATATCTGCTATGAAAATGGATGGCCCGGCGCAGAACAGTTATTTGTATTCTGTTAGGAAAAATAAACTTTTACATACTGTACTTTATATAATTCAGTCTTATACAGGAACCAATTGTAATTTCACTATGCTTTTCATGTGAAGAGAATGAATCATCAGAAGGAAATTTGCATACTTTTATATGGAAATGTGGCCCCATATATAATGCTTTTAAATGATGATTTTAATAAGAATTTTTGTTACATATTTTGGAAGAAAAAAAACTCCTTAGCTCCCACCATACAGTAGAATGTCCACTAACTGATATGGTATAATGCCCCCCTAAGGGGCCCCACCAATGTATTGGCCACACATAGTATAATATCCCCTAGGTGGTCCCATACAGTATAATGCTTCCTAAGTGGGCCCTACTCAGTATTATGTCCCCCAAGTGACCCCACTAAGTATTATACCATCTTAGTGGCCCCACACAGTATAATATCCCATAGGTGGTCCCATACAATATAATGCTTCATAAGTGACCCCACTCAGTAGTATGTCCCCCAAGTGGCCCCATTCAGTATAATACTATCTTAGTGGCCCCACACAGTATAATATCCCATAGGTGCCCTCACTCAATATAATACTCCTTTTTTTTTTTTCTTTTTAAATTGTAATGTTTATTAAAGTGTTTTACAATATATTATACAACAGTAAAAAGGAATAAAGAAGAGCCACAACATGTGGCTTAACAGGGTAACAAAATACACTAATACACTAAAATGTACAAAAACCAGTGATAAAGCAAACAAAAACAGCCAAAAGACTGGACGGGGGGGGGGGGGGGTCTGGGGGGTGGATGAGTGGGGAAGGAGTGGTTTGGACAGGGTCAGAGACCATGTAAAATGCAGTAGGTGTCCCAATGCGACCAGATAGAATCAAAGACTTCCACTGTGTGGTTCAGGGTAGCAGTTAAAAATTCTAGGCTTCGAATGTCTTTCATGTGGGCAATTAACTCAGACCCTGTGGGAGGGAACGCACTCCTCCAGTGACGGGCAATAAGAGTCTTTGCTGCAGTACATAAATAGAGAAACAACTTAGATGTCTTCTTGCCTAGATGTCTGGGAGGCAAGTTGAGCAAGTAAGTCATAGGATCCAGCAGGACCCCCTATATAAAGAGGGCCTCAGTGAGGAATTTCACCTTCATCCAGAAAGGACAGATGATAGGGCAGTCCCAGAAGACGTGACACACCATGCCCAACGAGGTCTGACATGGCCAACACGAGGAGGGAATAGCGTGATTAAGGGTATGGAGCAATATAATACTCCTTTAGTGGCCCCTACACAATATGATGCTTCGTTAGTGATTTCCACATTGTACAAATCCCTTAGTGGCCCCACCACAGTACAATAGTCTCTTGTGACCTTCAAATAGTATAATGCCCCCTTGGTGGCCTCTATACAATATAATGCTCCCCAATGGCTCATTACACAGTATAATACATGAAGAAGAAAAAAATACTCGCCTAGTCTCATTCCCACACTGCCCAAAGGCTCCAGCTCCAGTGTAGTATCCAGCTCGGCCTGATCGCACCTCCCTTCCTCAGACAGCACTAGTTGAGGCTTGGATGGTGTCATACAAAGCTGGTGGTTCCATGCCCCAATATTGTATTCAACCCTGTCTGAGTCCTAAGATGAGTGACTACTAAGTTACCAGCAACTCCTCCCACTATCTAGAAACCCAAGAGCAAAGGTCACTCCCGTTTACAAATTCAGCAAAGAAATGGCTAACTCTTACGGGGCCAATGTAAAGCTGGACAAGTACAATAAACACCATAAAACAATGTAAAAAATATGAAACATTATTATAACAATGAAATATAATATTTTATATAACATTTTACTACAAGGACTACAGAAACATCTAGGAGTAAATACAAATACCATGCTACCTCAGTGGAGCCTCCTAGGGATTGTGAAGTGCATCATCTATTCTCTGTTACATCACTCACTACAGCGCACCATACTATTTGTGAAACTCACATCAGCACAAGAACTGCATTGGAATCTTCTTAGGTTACATTCACATTTGCGCTGGACTGCCTTATAGTTAATGGGGTCCATCAGACTCCATTTTTTACTACCAGAACAACGAAGAGGCAACGCTAGTGTGAACCAAGTGTTAGACACAAGCCTAAGATCAACATGTGAATTACCAAGTGTCATCTATAGTAAGTGGAGTAAACCATGCCAGCATGGAGCTCTGAATGATGTTACACATAACTCTGCATAGAAGTTGTGCACACAAAACGGTAGACAAGGTTCATGCTGAGTTGCTTATTTTTTTATTGTAGATGCATTAGTGCAATTACAAAGGTTGTAAAAATGTAAATAAAATCTTTGCAATTTCCCAATAAAATACTTTGCAGGCTTTAAATGGGTTATCCAGTTCTTTTTTTAATTGATGACTTATCCGCAGGATTGGTCATCAATAAGAGATCAGTGACAATCCAAAATATGGATCCTTGCTCAACAGCTCTTTGAAGAGGCCATGGTACTTGCGCAAGCACCGTGACCTCTTCACTGCTTATATCGCACGCTGTTTGTTTCATAGAGGCCGTACAATGTAAGTACAGCCTTGTCTCATAGAAGTAAATGGGACAAAGATATAATTACATCGCACCTGCGATGTAAACAGTGAAGAGGTCATGATGTTCATACCATACATGTTTATTTTAACCACTTCTGTACCAGGCCAATTTCCTTGGTTCAGGACCAGACACATTTTTGGGTTTTTTCGTATATTTAGTTTTCAGGGCTATAGCATTTTTCTTGTTCAGGTTATTCAAATAATAACAAAAAAGGAGGAGAGACGTGTCTCTTTTTCACATTTTTTAGTGTTACTAAAAAACGTTTTAAGGCTAAGGCCCCACGTAGCGGGCCGCAGCAAAAAAGCACTACGGGAAAAACCGTGGCGGCAGTGCTTTGTGGTTTTTCCCGCAGAGCTTTTCACAGAAAGTCCGCAGAGGTTTCCTCTGTGGACTTTCTTCTTCCATTATACCTATAGGGAAATCGCCGGTGTTTCTGTTGGTATAATCGACATGCTGTGATTTCCAAAACCGCAACAGACTTGGAAATCTCAGCGTGTCCGCTTCGCATATTTTTCTGCTGTGTGTGGATGGGATTCGCTATAATCCGATCCACTATGCAGTGACTGTAAAACGCCACATTTTTTTTCTGCCCCGTGGTGGCTTTTACACCACGTGGGGCCTCAGCCGTTACCGTTATGGTAATTTTTATATATTGTTGTGTGAAAAAGGGCAGGGATAGAACCTGTGATGTGGGTGTGGTTTTAACTTATATTATTACTTTACTTAAATTTTTTTATGGCCTTTTTTATTTATTTATGTTTTTTTATACCTTTTTATTATTATTTTTACATTCTGCAGCTCCTTAACACTGCAAGGACATACGGGCACGTCCTTGCAGCGTTAAGAGTGGACCGCCCGGACATATAAAGTCAATAGGCAGTCCGGAACTGGTTAAAGTTTGTCCTATGGTTAGACCTGGTATTGACTTATATGAAGAACATAAATCAAGTAGTCTGCATGTCAAGAAAAAACGAATTTTCAGAAAACACATTTCTTGGGGGAAACCAAACTTTTATCATTATCATAGGCCTCAAATTTTCTCACCAGTGAAAGAGTTCTCAAGTCTCTGATTTATTGTCTTGAAAGGAATATTTAGAAATTCTGTGTGACGGGTCAGCGCTAAGAGGTTTAAACAAAAAGATCCCTTTTTTGCGAGCGCATGGATATCAGACCATTCTCTTTCTTTCCATGTACAGCGGCAAGAAGCTGCAGTTTCTAATGGCTGCCATTACTATAATCAGCTCGGCTCACTTTCAAGTCTGCTTATGTTCACTGTTGATAAATGTATTGCAAATGGAAATTAATGGCTACATTATGGTTGTTTTTTTTTCAAGTTTAGTACATTTCTGAACAGTTGTGAATTAAAGCTTCAGAAGAATTGAGGCACAACTCCAGTAGAACAGGCCAAAATAACCAGACAAAATGCGTCTAAGAAATGAAAAGAAGTTGGGCTTTAGCATAAAGAGAATTTAACAGCTATTTAAAAAGAATTTCTCCATAAATTAAATCCAGATTCTAGAGGATCCACCATTGGGCCTAGTCTCCGAAGCAATAATAGGCCCAAAGATATAACGAAAGAGATGACTTTCTAGTAATTCATCTATCCTCAGGACCTATTTCTTACAGGTTGATTATGATGCAGTAATAAGTGAGCGAGTATGATTTATATATACAGTGCTATGCAAAAGTTTTAGGCAGATGTGGGAAAAAATTCTGCAAAATAAGCATGCTCTTGAAAAAGTGTTAATAATTTATTTTTAACAAAATGAAATGAATAGACAAAAGAGAAATCTAAATCACATCAATATTCAGACCCCAAAGGAGGTGTAAAAAAAAATAACAAAAACACAGTTATACTCACCTTCCCTCACCTCTTTTAGGCCTCCCCATTGCGTCCTGAGATCTCTCTTGCTCCTTTTTTGGACTCTTGGGTGATGTCATGCACCCCAGGATCACCGCTGTGGCCTGTGATTGGGCCTCAGTGATCACATGGGGCGTGTCAAGCGTCATGACTTCATGATATGGATGCAACCGGTGTGACTACCGAGGCCAAATCACTGGTCTCAGCGGTGAATCCAAGGCGTGTGATGTTCTCCAGGAGACCGGAAAAGATCAGAAGAAGACCCAGAGGGAGAGAGAGGCCCAGAAAAGGTGTGTTTGTTATTTTTTTTTACACCTCCCCTTTCGCTCTGGAGTCTCGCCTATCTCTACTACTCAGCACACCCACATCATTCTTGTAGAGACAGCAATGGTACCTGATTTGTTTCGGGTCGAACAAGTTCAGTACAATGCACACCTTAAATTGACCTAAAACATAATGTAGAACACTTTCAGGGATCCTAGGAATCTAGCTATAAAACATAGTGTAGAACACTGTCAGGGCTCCTAGGAACCTATCTATAAATCATAGTGTAGAACACTCTCAGGGCTCCTAGGAACTTATCTATCCAATTTCAAGCTCTCTAAGGCATAACCAAAGTTTATATCAATGTGAAAGTGACATTATTATACCCTGGGGTCTCTTCAGACCTTAGAGTATAATAGGTGGTGGTGCAGGGGAGGTGTAAAAAAAAAAAAAAGCATTCATACTCACCTTCGGTTACTTCTTTTGGACCTCTTCACGGTGTCTGGTGCTCTCTTGGTGACATCTGGCGCTCTTCTGCGACATCATCGGTCCGGGGGTCACCACTGAGCCCTGTGAGTGGGCCACCAGTAATCACAAAGGCACACTGAGCGTCATAATGTCATAAGTCTAAACGTGCCCAGGTCACAGCTGAGGCACAATCACAGGCCTCAGCGCTGTGCCCAGGCCAATTTGGAATATTTGGGTCGAACCGGCCTTGATACGAACCGATTCGCTCATCTCTAGTAACCAGACCATCAAACAGGCACCTGGAGGCTACATAAGAGTAATACAATCAGCTACATTGCATTGCACAGGAAGCATTGGAGATGTAAAGGGAAGAGGAAAATAACATTCATGCGTTCATCCAGGCAGTGAACAGTTGCTGTAACACTCAATGTGTTTTGAATGGCACAATCGGATCTCCCTTCAGGGACTTGACCAAAAATGTTATAGAAACGGTGGGCATGTCCTCATCCCAGCCTGTCAGACGCCAGAGCAGCAAGGTGCCTGAAGACTAGTTGCCAGCGATGCTGGAAATGTGATCAGTCAGGACACATTGCTCAAAAGTGCAGTTTAGTCAGCCTGTGTTCAGCAGCCACCTTTATTTCCTTCTTCAGCTACTAGTCAACCAATGGAGAATGTCAGTGTTATGGCTCCTAGTAGCAGATTTTCTCTTTACCACCAGCAGTACTATATATGTGTGACATCAGATGTACCACAACAAAAAAAGGAAATCATCACAAATTTGGACTCCAAACAGAACCTCAATCATTGGCTGCAGTCTCGGGCTCAAAGGGCACAAAAGCAATGAAAAGAAACAGACCCCGGGTATACAGAGATGTACACAACCAGGATCAGCATTGTCAACAGGGGCATCTCAGACCACAGAAAGTTTAAGCTGTGAGTCAAAGAACATTTATTTTATATTGAACAACAAATGAACTTGCTTCAGAAAAGAATGGACTGGCTATCCCACTGCCCATAACCAAAGTCTTCAATACTTCAATAGTTGTATTGTGACCACAAACTGTGAATGCAGAAGACCACACTTGATAAGCTGGGGGGAATTATAAGAGGGGTGTGCCCTATATCATTTGGACATGTTATCCTTTGTGCCTGCTGTCTGTGGTGTTTGCATTCCCCATATGACAGTGTGTCTGTCCCCTCTGTGTGTTCTTTGTATTAGAGTCATGGTAGAGAAAAGGCTGCACAAGATAGTTGATAGAGGACAAAGCTATGAGGCACCATGTGCAGTTGAGGAGAAGCCATCCAGTGACAGTGAGGAGCCATCCAGTGACAGTGAGGAGCCATCCAGTGACAGTTGGTAAGAAACCATCCAGTGGCAGTTGGTGAGGAGCCATCCTTTGGCAGTTGTGAGGAGCCACCCAGTGACAGTTGGTGAGGAACCATCCAGTGGCAATTGGTGAGGAAACATACAGGACAGTTGATGAGGAGCCATCTAGTGGCAGTTGGTGAGGAGCCATCCTTTGGCAGTTGTGAGGAGCCACCCAGTGACAGTTGATGAGGAGCCATCTAGTGGCAGTTGGTGAGGAAACATACAGGACAGTTGATGAGGAGCCATCTAGTGGCAGTTGGTGAGGAGCCATCCTTTGGCAGTTGTGAGGAGCCACCCAGTGACAGTTGATGAGGAGCCATCTAGTGGCAGTTGGTGAGGAAACATACAGGACAGTTGATGAGGAGCCATCCAGTGACATTTGGTGGGAGCCCTCTTGAGTGATAGGAGCTCCTGACAGGACCGAGGGAGCTGAATTCATAAGTAAGCTTGACTTTTTTCGAGCATTACTATAGACTTTTCTCTCCCTGTAGTGTGTGGGAACACCTCAAATTTTGCCTGAGACTCTGACAACAAAATGGAAGGAAAACGATTGTTGTGTTCCCAGCACACATAGATCCAGGTTGGATTTTTGCAAGGTTGAGTTCCGTGACTTGGATTGTATACCCCTACTTCAGCTCAAGTGCCTAGAATTATGTACATGTATTGCATTAAACAAGACTTGATGACATTTCTGTGTCCAGTTCATATTCATAGACTGCCCTGACTACAGCCATGTGGGGGCATCATATGGTGGCACAAAGAGTGCATATGTCCTTATATTATGAAGTCATAGGCTATTTCTGTACAGTTCTACTTAGTGATTGTTATTGGTAAATTTTGTAGGCAAGAGGTAAAACTGGCATTCTGTGCTGGGATTTGTAGTTCCCCAACCCAGTGCTATTTGGTTCCCAATGCCTAAAACACATGTTTTACCCCTTACATCCGAATCTTGAAAAAACAGCAGGAGGACATAATCATATTAGAGCAGCCTCTAAGAATCCTTCCCATGTTTCATCCTTTTTTCCAGCACGCCGGCTGCATACATCTTATTTAATTAAATATAGATCCTGGTACCGCATATAAATGCAAGAACAGCGGCCCGATACTTATCATGTGATTTTCTAATAGTGTTTCTTCTTTGTTTTCATTTTTTTCCAGCTGAGTGTAGGATTCAGAAGGATGAAAATCAAAGCCTGCGTGCTGTGAAATGAGAAAAATAGCAAATAAATATCACAAGTGGTTGGTTTTTATTAGGTTTCGTATAGGGTCTGCAGATTGTGTGTTCTCTGCAGACTAATAAACACTTGTGGTTACTCCCTTAAGTGGGGTTACCCTCAACTTAAGGTTAGGCTATGCCAATCTATGCCAACCATGCTATGTAAAGGCAATGGCCCATGGCTCATGCTGTGTGCTCAATGGGGCTCAGTTTAATCTGCTATGACATGAAAAAAGCAAAGAATGTGCCTTGTTAGCAGTTCTTACTTCTTGTCACTGCTAGAACTGTACTTCTGCTGCAACCAGGAAACCTTCCACCTCTGTCCTCACCATACTGCATGACCTGAAGTGTTCTCCTGCAAACCACATTACACAGTATGCATACACAGCCAGCATGTGCTAGTGCTGCATAGAACAACAATAACTTTTTTTACATACACTGATGTCATAGCTAGAGATGGGCGAACCGATTTGCTCCGAGCCGGTTCGACCCAAATATTCCAAACTGTTCGGTTTTTAACTAAACAATTGGCAATATGTCTTGGACTACCTAAAATGGCCTCTATGACATGCATTACAGTAAATTATTATACTCTTCAGGTGGAAGCCCAGGGGAGATGTAAAAAAATAAAAAAACATTTATGCTCACCTTCCCTCACCTCTTTTGGGCCTCCTCGAGGCCTCCAGTGTTCTCCTAGTGACATCATGCAGCGGGGGTCACCACTGAGATCTGTAATTGAGCCACATTGGTTACATGGGCATGCTTAGTATCATGATCATGATCAGCGTGCCCATGTGACTGCTGTAGGCCAATCACAGGCCTCAGTGGTGACCCTGGGTACATAACACCACTGAGGAGGTCCAAAAGAGGTGAGGGAAGGTAAGTATAATTTGTTTTTGTTTTTTTTCACCTCCACTGGGCCTCCACCTATTATACTCTGGGGTCTGAAGAAACTCCAGAGTATAATATTTTCACTTCTGGTTTATACCGAACTTGTTCAACCCGAAATGAATCACTAGTAATAGCACAGGGATAATGCACAACATGATGTCAAACCTTAGCACAGACATAACACATACAATTAAGATCACTCAGATCACAGCACAGGAAGAAATATATAATGCAGGTAAAATGAACATATGAAAACTTCCATTGTACATAGACATCACTAACTGAATCGTATCTAAGTGGAGATAAGCTCCCTTAGATTTTGGGCATTATAGCAGTTGCTACCCCAGTAGTTATACCCATGGTAATATTACATTGCATTATTACGATTAGCACCTATTATGCCATTCTTAATCAATTTCCTCCCTGTTACAAAATATGCCAGAACTATTAAGAGGCCCCAACCTCTGGACCCCAACTTTGGTGCACCACGAAAGGTCCAGTGTAGCAGCACTGAAGTCTACTCCAGTCAGGGACTGGCCTGGTCAGAGGTGTAGCTATAGGGGGTGCAGAAGTAGCAGTCACTACTGGGCCCTGGAATCTGATGGGGCCCCAAAGGTCTGACACAAAATATAGCACTATTCTAAATGTCCAATAATATTTATGGACCCCATTACAGATTTTGCATTAGCACCCAGGAGCCTCAGTCAGGTTGTAGTACAGGTATAACTCACACCAATATCTGGCATGAGTTATAGTAAATCTGATGGCCTCTTGATCTCCTGGCTGCCCTGGATCATTGACACATTCATCCCACTTTCCTAAAAAGTGCCAAGTGAACCTCAGAAAGAACAAAGTGGCACATCTTTGGACCAAATATGAGCAATGTGACAATGATGTCAATTTTCTGGCATAGATAAAATAGTAAGTTTTCTGTTTTCAGCTTATTGTTGAACAGTATTCTTTTTTTTTATGTAACTGTAATTTTATTGAAAAATTTTTTTCATTAACAAGGAATAAAGGAAAAAAACAAAAAAAAAAAACAAAAATGATCAAACAAGCAGGAAGCAATGAGGTAGGTAGAGGCTATCCGCTTCTTCTCCCTTAAGCAATATGCATTTAAATTAGGCAGTATACAAGGGAGGGGGAAATGAGGGGGTTAAGAAGACAAGGGTAGAACCAGAGGGAAGGGGGGAGGGGAGAAGAGGACTAGAGATCAGAGACCCTGTGATGTACAATACATGTCCCAGGGCGCTCAGATAGCCCCAAAGGCTTCCCGTGAATTATCTAGGCCAGCGGTCAGGTATTCAAGACTCCTCACATCCTTCATTCTAGCCACAAGCTCAAGACTAGATGGGGGACTTATTGAACAGTATTCGATAGCCCATTGTTGTGCTCTTTGTATTAGCTGTTACTCCATGGTTTCTACTTTGTTGCAGTCAGTGACTCTAATCCTAAAGACAACTATTTCAGCATATGTATGTCAGATTTTATCCTGTTCCCTACATAGAAGTAATCACTTTGGCACCACTACTTAGCTAAATGACAAAGATATTTAGATATTGCAATGATTGTATTGGAAAGTCCACTGTAATGACAAGAGCATTGATCGGATACTGCGATGGGCAACCTGAAAAGAAACCCCAAATTTAAAGGGAGTCTGTCATCAGAACCCAGCATATCAATACAGTCCTGTAGTTATATAACTTAGGGTCACCTAAACTGAATGGTATTTCCCCTTGTGAATCGCTGCCTCCATTGCCGACATCTCGCTGTTTTTGTCAATATACCAGTGAGCTCTTTGGAGCAATGAGGGCATTATCGCTTACCTCTTTGGTGCAATGGTAACTTCATTGCTCCAAAGAGCTCATTTTCATATTGACAAAAATGTTAATATCTCAGCAATGGAGGCAGAGATTCACAAGGGGGAAACACTGATTCAGGTCACCCTAACCTATCTATCTGCCGGCTGGGTTGATATACTGGATTCTGGTGACTCCCTTTAATGGACCAGTCTGTCAGTGCAAATGGATAGAGTTACCCCACCTGTAGACACAATGCAACCCTATAGGCAAGTTGCATCAAAAATTACAATATAAGACAGCGATCACACTGGGGATCTGGTATGAAGTATAGAGTTTGTGTATTATTTTATACCTTTTAGAATTATATCTCCTGTTGTATAGATTAACTCTAAAAACTAAAAGGAAAAAAATAGAAAAAAATCAGGAACATAAAATAATTCCTGCTATTTGTAGACATTCCTTGTGAAACATAAAGAAGTTACCAATTAAAGTGTTTAATGTAGGCTGCGGTCTCTGCTGGGCGCGCTCTGCTGTGTTAGGCTATAACTAATTACATATCGGCTTCCTCGTCTGCGCACTTCAAGTCCACTCTGATTTCCCTGTAATATGAAATTTCTACTTCAGGGCAAAAAATAAAAAGAAATTGAGTGTATCCGATCTGGACTTTGCTTATTTTATATATACCGTCAGGTTCAAAGAAAGTATAGACGCTTGGCGGTAATATTGAGTTTAACAATAAATGGAGAAAAATCAGCAATCCCAGGGAATTCATATTGAGAGAGTGTTATGTTATAGAAAATCCTGGCAGCCTGCAACTGGATGTCAATCTAAGAACGGTGTCATAATCCGAGATACAATAGATGTCTACATACACTCTGCGGTGCCCTCTTGTGGTCAAATGGCTATGTAACCGGTAACTCAGGCACAACACATTATTTATTGCCTGTTCACGAGCACACATACAATCATTGCCCGGCAAATATTAACAAAAATTAATACGTGATGAAATGACCGCTTCAGATAATAAATATTCTGTGACTGTATGTGAAATGTACAAGTTATTCACAGTCTAAGAATGATAAAGGACAGAAAGTAGCAGTCGCATGTCGATAGAATATAAATTCAGAGAGAAAATCTAGATAGTGGACCTGTTCACACTGGCAGGTTTATTGTAGCAAAAAATTTAAATAAATAAACACAGAATCCATTGAATTGAGGCAAAGAGCAGAGCTGTGTCCCTTCAGCCAAATGCTTAAAGGGGTTGACCAGGAATTTGTTATTTATGACCTATCCTGCATGGAACAGCTGTACACGGCCACGTCTGAAACCTGTACTATACAAGAAACCGGAAACAGATGGCTCTGCTCCCTGTACAGTGGCCCAATAGTGAAGCTCTGAAGTTAATAGGCCATAAATTTAAAAAAAATCCTGGGCAACCCCTTTAACTATAGGGATGCAGAGGTAGCAGTCATACCTCTGCGAGATATCCCTACAAATTTATTAGGGCCCTATTATTCAGTAGGTTGCTCAGGGTGTGCTACATGCTCTGCCCTTTGGCACCTTTCTGTGGGTGCTTTGGTGAGATGTTTGCCATGTTTTTGATGCAAAGCAACAGCAGGAGCTGGCTGATAACAATAAGCAGTAGAGACAACTATTTCAAATCAGCACAAAACTGCGAGCCAAGACAGACCCCCAGACACCTTCACCAGTGACAGCCACGATGCCAGTTGGACTGAATCTGAAAGTCTGAATTGTCACCAACAGAAAGCTGTACAAATAAAAAACACACTGCAAACTGAAACCAAAACAAAACCCACTACTGACTTACAAATCAGACGAGGAACAGGGGAACAGTCATACAGGCACGGGTCAGAACCAGGAGAGAACATCAGAGGTAAAATCAGAAGCGATATCCAAAAGCAGACCAAGGGTCAAATCCGAGCGAGCACATCAAAGGCAGAATCAGCAGGCAAAGAATATCCAACAAGCAAGCCAAAGGTCAAAATGATGCAACCATCAACACAAACAAGATGCAGAGCCAAACTAGGAAATAAAACAATTAGTCGGCGACCTGAGTCAGCAGGGAGGGGTCTTATAAATGACATCCTGTGTAAAGTCATGACATCCAGTGTAGCATGCATGTCTTTATATGAAGCTGAATGCAAAGAGAGCATATGGGTGCTATATTCTGGCTCACATATTCACATATTTCATCTGCAAAATTTATACTGAATTTTCACATCAAACTACAGTACAAGTAAATAGGGTTATAAGTAACAAACCTGCAGCAAATGAAAATCTGCATCATTCTCTATAGATTTCATTCATTGCAAAAATGTAATACGTGGATTCCAGTGCAGATTTCTAGGCTGGTTGAATTGTGTTAGTAGGTTTTATTCAGACAGTCTTAATACGTCTGTGTTAAATGGACCATATTAGTGTGCAAATCCCGTCCCAAGCTTGCATCTAATGACCCAAACTAGTTGTGTCATAGATCCCTATTTGCACCCATAACATGGTCAACATAACACCGATGTATTATGGCTGTCTAATTGTGGCCTTATAGTTTTGCAATGCTTGAACCAGGCATAAAGCGGATGAAAAAAATGTCCATTTTGTCATCAGTTTCAAAACATAATAATAATAATAATAATAATAATAGTCCTTTAATAGTCCCACAATGGGGAAATTCAGTGTGTCACAGCAGCAAAGATAAGCAGATACAAATACAAATACAACATGTACAGGAATGTTCCAAGGTGAGAGGCATTACATTAATAGCAGACAGACAGATAGGAAGTAGCAGGTGGGGGGGGGGGGGATTTACAGGCAGAAAGATATTTCAGTTCTCTGTGTGTAATGATCTCCGCTTAGGTCGGTGTTGGTTGTACAGCCTAACCGCGGTGGGGAGGAAAGACTTCCGATAGCGCTCCTTCTCACACCTAGGGTGGAGCAGTCGGTCACTGACAGTACTGCCCAGCGCTATCACAGTCTCATGCATGGGATGGGACTTCTTCTTCTGCATGGAGCTCACCACGGACAGTATCCTTCTGTCACCCACCACCTGCACTGGGTCTAGTGGGCTCCCCAGGACAGAGCTGGCCCTTCTAATCAGCTTGTCAAGTTTATTTCTGTCCCTGGTTGATATACTGCTCCCCCAGCAGGCCACTTCAAAGAAGATGGCTGATGCCACTACCGAGTTGAAGAAAGTCCTAAGAAGTGCCCCCCGGATTCCAAAGGCTCTCAGCTTCCTAAGCAGGTAGAGCCTGCTGTGGCCCTTCCTGTACAGGGCCTCCATATGATCTGCCCAGTCCAGCTTATTATTAAGGAGCAAACCCAGGTACTTATAGGTGTTCACAATCTCGATGCCCGTCCCCAGGATGTCCACTGGTTTAGGAGGGCTTCTGCCTTTGCGGAAGTCCACCACCATCAACTTGGTCTTCCCCGCGTTAATCTTCAGGTGGTTCCGGTGGCACCAGTCCACAAAATCCTGGTTCAGTTCTCTGTACTCCCTATTATCATCATCTGTGATGAGACCCACTATTGCAGAGTCGTCAGAATACTTCTGTAGGTAGCAGCTGGATGAGTTGCACCTAAAATCTGCAGTGTACAGTGTGAAGAGGAAAGGGGCGAGAACCGTACCCTGAGGTGCCCCCCGTATTACAGATCACGGTACCTGACACACAGTCTTGGGCTCTCACGTATTGAGGTCGATTTGTGAGGTAGTCTAGGATCCAGTTGAAGAGGTGGTGGTCCACTCCAGCAAGGCCCAGCTTGTCCCTTAATAACCTGGGCTGTATGGTGTTAAAAGCACTGGAGAAATCAAAGAACATTATTCTCACCGTGTTCCCTGGTTTCTCCAGGTGAGACAGAGCCCTGTGCAGAAGATGGATGATGGCATCATCTACCCCAATGCCCGGCCGATAAGCAAACTGGAGGGGGTCCATAGCGGGGCTCACTAGAGGGCGGAGATGTGTGAGAACCAATCTCTCCAAGATCTTCATCAGGTGGGATGTCAGTGCTACAGGTCTGTAGTCGTTGAGGTCCATAGGGTGGGGTTTCTTTGGAACTGGTACCACACAAGAAGATTTCCATAATTCAGGGAAAAACATATTTTAGTGCAAGTCTAGGATGAATTATTTGGCCTAAAAAAATAATAGATTACTAAAAATAATAGATTACTATATCAAAAGCCCAGAGGACGCAGATGAGTTGGAGCTGTGACATATCAGGGAAGTCCGGGACAGCACTCTAAATGTAGGACTGTTCCGCTGTCCCGAGGGAGCCCCCGCTATCATAGGGCCCTATGGTTAAAGCGGTTCTGCCAACAACGAGCTAGTCTAGATTTCAATGCAGTCACATGGTCCTGTCTAAGGATGTGTCTAATTTATGACGAAGCATGTGGTTTGTCATAAATGAGGCGCATGTTCCAGCAGAGCAGAAATGATCAAGACTAGCGTTTTTGCGACTAGTTAGGGTCTTCGTATTCTGTTTGCAAAAATGCAGTGTTTCCACAAAAATACCGCAACATGGTGCATTGTGTGGATGAGATTTTATTAACCTTTGCTGGGAATGTAAAATGCTGGGTATTTTTCGGCAAGTTTTTTTTTTTTTTTTTTTTTAAGCAAAAAAGCAGCATTTCCACTCTATGTGTCCCCAGCTTTAGGCTACATGCATCTGTCCTTGTGCACACCTCCACGGACCCTTTAATTTCCGTCAAGGAGCCTCAAGACAAGTATAGGACCTGCCCTAAGATTTGCCGTGAGCTCATGGCCCCAAACATGGGCCCTTGATAATAAACAGACAGAATCGTAATTTGAAGTTCTTGGGCCCCAGTGCCAAATCTGTAATAGGACTCCCACATACCACGTGCTATCTATAATACAAGTGTCTTCTTATGTTGTAGAGAGTCCTTTAGGCCCCTTAGGCTCCAGGGCCCGATAGCAATTGATTGACTGCTACCTCTGCCACCCCTACAGCTATGCCCCCATACACAGGTATGGGACCATAGAATATAATGAATTAGTCTACTAGTCATGAAAACCACAGCTGGCACACTAACAATGCGCACGATTGTGTGCAGGAGGTCTTGCTGTTCTTCGTACCCCTCATTCATGCTCTTGTGCCTGCCTTGATAACATAATGAATCACTTGGGCCTGGGGTGTTTCTTTAGGACCACTTTTTAGATAAGGCAATTATTCTTGGTAGAGTTGTAGAGAAAAGAGGAGGAAGACAACCAGCAACCAGATGGATGGAAATGACAGAAATTAGGAACAAAGTCAAAGGATCCAAACACAAGTCAACAATGACGTAATAGCAACAATATCAACCACAGAACATAGGAGCTTCATAGATTATAGAAACTCAAAAAGAGCATATTGATTGATTAGAATGTAACTAAACTTTTGGGCAATTTTTGATTTTCTGTCAGTATTTGTATCATAAATAAATTTTGTAATATACTTTATTAACAAATTTTGTATCCTTTCTGTGAATTCCAGCATTTTTTCACTCTTTCCTTAGCTTCTCTATTGAGAGCAGTTCCGTGCTTCTCACTGTGTACAGAGAAGGGGCAGCAGTGGGGGAGGGAAACTTCAAATGGCTACATCTCAGGCTTTATAAAACAGAAACTTTTGGTGTCATATGAAAGTAAAGATTATTACCTTTCATATGACACTAAGGATGCTGTTCTACCTGAATAATTTCCAGAGATTGAGAACTCAGTATGGATTGGGATATTTATATGCAGTTACATATATGGTTTACATTGCAGCGACATTTTTTTTGCACTTTTTTTGGCATGCTTTGGCTCACACTTGGGCGGTTTATTGATCTTTTTATGATAGTTTTTTTGTGTAAACAATTCACCAATTTTTATGTTAAATTTTGCATTATCTTGCCCATTTGCAAAAAGTGCGTGTGGTGGGGCAGTTCTTGGTAGGATTTACTATAATTTACGCCAGAAAATAGTGTAAATTTTAGTTCAGATCTACATCAGATCCTAGCCGGAATATTTTGGAAAATCTGGTGCACGGAGGGCTAATAATTCACCTCTTAATAAACTAAGTGCATCTCAAGTCTAGCACACAAGGGACCAAACCAGCGTATGAAATGCCATTCTTGATAAATTCCCCTCCACTGTTGCATATAAGCTATGCTCCTCCCACTAAGCCACACCCCTTTCCCTTCAGAGTCATACCCTTTGTCCAGTAAGGTACAAGACATATTGAGCCAGAATTCTGGCTCAATTAACTTACTAAATGTCCCCCTAAGTATATTAAAAAGGTGTCTAGCTTCCCATTAACCTTATTTTCTGAAACTGTAATATCCCTTTAATTATCAGTCACCTTTACCTTTATAATCTGGAGATAAACGCAATAAACATCTCTTTTATCTAAAACATTTCACCATCAGGATTCTGATCACAATCGTACTCGCCCAGTCTGATCACAACACAACAATGAGAATGAATAACCTTTTAAAATAAGGGTTAAAATAATCTTAATTAATGCACCGTTAGGTCATTCTCATTAACCCCCGTCTCCCACACAGTGGGCAGAGATGCTAATGTGCAGCTAAAAATACATCAGTTTATGCACAGGTGAACGAATGGGGGTCAGTACTAAGCTGGTTCTCAGTCCGACTGCTCTATAGATGTGTTGATAGGGTAGACTGGTTGCGCTCTGTATTCCCTAATGTGGAAGAACACGATACATAGACATTTATATTAGATATAATGAGAGCATTCAGGAACAGATGCTGCATTCAGCCCTGATTATTACATGTATTCACATAGTAGCGCTCTTTCATGATGGTATTGTTGCTGTTGATGAGCCAAGTATGGCAGCATTCATTGTAAGAGCGGCTGGCATCAGTATCACATACACCTGTGGTCTACATACAGTAAGGATTCATATTTGGTTTGTGCCGAACTGGCAGGCTTTATATTACTCCAAGTTACAAAATGGCAGCTTGTAATGTAAGCAGGTGACACCTGCTCTGCGAGAAAATATCAGCAAGGGTCATATTAACTGTTTAAAGGGAATGAGTCATGAGAAAATGACCTAGTTTTTCTGTGAAACATATTTTCTAAGAATTTAGGATTTTTTTTTCTAACATTTACCATGTCAATATCTATATTAAAAAAAACAAAAAACTATATTCTGCTATTTTTACACTGGCCACTAAGCCTAATAATAGGCTGACAATTGCAAATTCTGTGGTTTTCTTTGCAGCAGGCACCTCTTTTACATCACAAACAAGGTACAAAGAATTATAATAGAAGATAACACATCTATAGATAACATCACTGACCATTATTACATCTCTACAGACTTTAGATGATGTCACAGATTATCTACCCCCCTCCCAAAACAGAGCAGGCCTAGAAAACTCACCCATAGACCTCAATGAGTGAGTTCCTGTCTATTGCTGCCTATGGCCATGAGACTGCTGTAAAGCATATCAATAAATGCTGTTAAAAGACCACAAGAGAAGCTCACAAAAGATGGCAGCACCCCTAATAAAGGACATAAAATAGAATAAAATCTACAATAAGAAACTAAAAACAGATTTTAAAAAGATATTTTTTACTATCTGGTTTTAATAAATAAATTTAAAAAATGGCAATACATTCCTTGTAAAGCCTGAGGCCCAGTTTTTGAATGGAGGAGTTTTTGGCTTATAAAATGTTATGTGAATCATAAAAATTTGTATTAGACATCTTCCCTTCAAACTTCACTTCTACTGTTATCTAAAAAAACATGAAAAATCTGCACCACAGTTGCAAAGAATAACAATACTAGAGATGAGCAAACCAGATTCTAACTAGATTCGACCCAAATTTTCCAAAAGTTTCAGGCTCAACCTGAACCCAAAACTTTGGGGTCACCCATGAACCACTATTATACTCTGGGGTCTCTTCATTCAGCCTTGACTTAAAGTGCCATGACGTCAGTGTGACCAATCACAGACTTCAGGGGTCCTTTGGGATATGTGACAAAACCCAGGTGGCCAGAGAAGCCCCCAGAGGGAGTGCTAGATGCAGCAAGGATGCCCCAAATAGGTGAATGAAGGTTTCTGCACTGACTGTCTACGTAGACAGTCATTTATGGGGTTCATTTCCATACACTTTCTTAGGGAATTCCCTTAGTATTATTATATTTATCTATATATCACATTCTGCATCCTGTACAGAGTTTCTCATCACTCACATACAGTGGGAAAAAAAGTATTTAGTCAGCCACCAATTGTGCAAGTTCTCCCACTTAAAAAGATGAGGCGGCCTGTACTTGTCATCATAGGTAGACCTCAACTATGAGATACACAATGAGAAAACAAATCCAGAAAATCACATTGTCTGATTTTTAAAGAATTTATTTGCAAATTATGGTGGAAAATAAGTATTTGGTCTATAACAAAAGTTCATCTCAATACTTTGTTATATATCCTTTGTTGGCAATGACAGAAGTCAAACGTTTTCTGTAAGTCTTCACAAGCTTGGCACACACTGTTGCTGGTATGTTGGCCCATTCCTCCATGCAGATCTCCTCTAGAGCAGTGATGTTTTGGGGCTGTCGCTGGGCAACGCGGACTTTCAACTCCCTCCAAAGGTTTTCTATGGGGTTGCGATCTGGAGACTGGCTAGGAAACTCCAGGACCTTGAAATGCTTCTTATGAAGCCACTCCTTCGTTGCTCTGGCGGTGTTCTTGGGATCATTGTCATGCTGAAAGACCCAGCCACGTTCCATCTTCAATGCCCTTGCTGATGGAAGGAGATTTGCACTCAAAATCTCACGATACATGACCCCATTCATTCTTTCATGTACACGGATCAGTCATCCTGGTGACTTTGCAGAGAAACAGCCCCAAAGCATGATGTTGCCACCCCCATGCTTCACAGTAGGTATGGTGTTCTTTGGATGCAACTCAGCATTCACTCTCCTCCAAACACGACGAGTTATGTTTCTACCAAACAGTTCTACTTTGGTTTCATCTGACCATATGACATTCTCCCAATACTCTTCTGGAACATCCAAATGCTCTCTAGAAAACTTCAGATGGGCCCGGATATGTACTGGCTTAAGCAGGGGGACACGTCTGGCACTGCAAGATCTGAATCCCTGGCAGCGTAATGTGTTACTGACGGTAGCCTTTGTTACGTTAGTCCCAGCTTTCTGCAGGTCATTCACTAGGTCCCCCGTGTGGTTCTGGGATTTTTGCTCACCGGGGTGAGATCTTGCGTGGAGCCCCTGATCGAGGGAGATTATCAGTGGTCTTGTATGTCTTCCATTTTCTAATTATTGCTCCCACAGTTGATTTCTTCACACCAAGCTGCTTGCCTATTCCAGATTCAGTCTTCCCAGCCTGGTGCAGGTCTACAATTTTGTTTCTGGTGTCCTTCCACAGCTCTTTGGTCTTCACCATAGTGGAGTTTGGAGTGTGACTATTTGAGGTTGTGGACAGGTGTCTTTTATACTGATAACAATGTCAAACAGGAGCCATTACTACAGGTAATGAGTGGAGGACAGAGGAGCCTCTTAAAGAAGAAGTTACAGGTCTGTGAGAGCCAGAAATCTTGCTTGTTTATAGGTGACAAAATACTTATTTTCCACCATAATTTGCAAATAAATTCTTTAAAAATCAGACAATGTGATTTTCTGGATTTGTTTTCTCATTTTGTCTCTCATAGTTGAGGTCTACCTATGATGTCAATTACAGGCCGGCCTCATCTTTTTAAGTGGGAGAACTTGCACAATTGGTGGCTGACTAAATACTTTTTTTTCCCACTGTATATAGGAAACTCTTATACTCCCTTCTGCTAAATCCACTCTAGGTTTTGGCTCAAAAAAAACATAACATAGCATAAAAAGCTGCGTTTCTGCAATGTTGGAATTTCAATAAATATAATTAAAGTATTATAGGTAGGGGTCCAACTCTGAAACCCTCACTGGAATTATTCTGGCACAAGGGGTTTAATGCTAAGGAACCTCTGTTATGATGTCAGTATACCCTAATAGGGCATATTAACAAGAATTGAGAGACAATCCCTTTAACACTTGCTCCTAGATTCCCCCACAGATTACAGATTATTTCTAGGGGTCCAAGCAGATGTGATCACGTTGACATTGAAACTGAGTTCAATTTTGTTATAACTGATTTATTTAGAAAATTGACAAAGAATAGTCAATTGTCGTCAGAAAGACACATACTGTGCTATAAATGGTCTTACAAATGCACGTGTGGTTGATACAATGGCGACCTCAATGGCTGCAGTGGTCACATGTCCATTTTCATATGTCATAGATGGTACATACAGGTAATGAAAGCAGCTGAGTAGCAGCAGCAGAGGACTGGGAAGACCCTTTTCAATGAATTCGTAGTCTGAACCATAACTAGAAATTTGATGACTCTATAATGAAACTTGACATGGGGATCTCTCTACAGAGTGGGCCCACTATAGAATCATTTCTTCTGGGTGGTCCGATAACTCCAGTCTGACTTGATCTTTCACTTCTACTGTAGGCCAAAGTTCAGAAATCTTTCTCTGATCTTTGTCCTCCTCAATCTTGATAGTAAGCAGGGAGTCGGAGTTGTGGAGTTAGAGTCAGAACCAATTTTTGGTTGAGTTGGAAAAAAGTTACTGGCTCTTAGGCCCTTTACAGATGACCGTGGCGTGGTTCAGTGTGCTATCTGGGTTTTTCCCGTATAGCACACTGACCCATTCATTTCTGTCGGCCCATGCACACAAGCATGAATTACACGGTCCCGTGTGAGGGCCAACAGTCCAGGCTGCAAAACCTATTCCTATCTGGTTTTGTGGCCGTGCTTCAGCGACTCCCATACATTGAATTAATGGGGCCACGGAAGCACAGCCAGTACACGGGGAGGCACACGAATAACATCACACGTGATTGAACGGCACAGCGGGCGGCTAGTACACGGTGACGTGCAACCGGCCTTAAATATTAAATGTTTCATTATTTTTAATTATATTATACCATTTTTAATATGGTTGGAGTCGGAGTCAGCCTGTGGTAAAGAAGAGGAGTCAGAGTCAGTGGTTTGGCCTACCACCTCCACAGCCCTGATAGTAAGTTCTAAAAATCTAGATGGCTAATGATCCTGTGAGCATAATAAATAACAATGGTATATTACTCAATTTATACTAAAATTTAATTTCAATCTCTAATAAATTGGATTTTAGCCCAATTACGGATATTTAAAAACGATTTTCTAGTATGAGCCAAAGGTTCCTGTGCATGGCGAGATGCATATTCCTTAAAGTTCACTTGATCAATTTGCTAAAATATGGAAGTATTGATCTAGAAGACTAGAAGAGCTAACCTCATTCTAAAACAATGATGCAACAGGGATTCCTCCTGGCTTATATCCACGCTAATGAAGAAACATATCTATTGTAAGCAAATGATCTATCCTTATTGTGGAGTATTATGTGTAGAAATCTTTCATAATGAAGATCTATGCAGCGAGAAGAAAACCCAAACCCATCCTTAAGCAGAGCTTGTGAAACAAGTAAAGGCCACTTGACCCAAATAAAATAATTTTACATGAAAATGAAAATGTGAGGTTGCAATAATTCTGTACTAGCGACAATTCTGACCTTTCTACTACCTCCACCATCCAGTGTGATGGTTTTTCAGTGTTAAACTTCTCCGCTGGGACATGAGCCGAGATCAACATTTAATTTCTTTTATGTTATATGGCTCTATGGAGAAAAAAAAACATGTAAGCTGTAAAGTGTCGGCTTTATTATGGAAGGTATGTGACTATGTACTAGATAATAGTAATCATTCTAAATAATATTCATGCCAGGTCAGTGCGGAGCAAAAATTAGAATACAAGAAGACAAACAGTTTTCGTGCCGCTGGTCTCAGAAAAGCAGTTTTCTGGTCCAAATAGCAAAATAAACAGAAGACATGGAAGGGGTTAAAATAAAATGAAAAAAAAAAAGGTATATTCTTTCCTATGCTCCACCATCCCAGCTGCTACTCCCCGGCACCAGCACCTCTGCAGTGATGATGTACCAAATCGCCTGCATGTGACCACTGATCCAGTGATTGGGTCACTCCGACATTGTGGAGAACAGGACATGTCATCCTTGGAGTGCTGGAATAAAGGATTGCTGCCGGGCATCGGGGAGCTACAGCTGGGAAGGCAGGATCTAGGGCAGGTGAGTATAGCTTCCTTCCGGTGTGTCTCCCAGCGTGGTCCAGTCCTGCTGCTCTGCTGTTTTCTTCTGGTGACCACTGATGTCACAGCCGGCGAGCACTTCGGGCAAAAGAAGACAGCCAAACAGCAGGAGTGGACCGCACTGGGAGACATCAGGGATAGGTGAGTATTAAAAAAAAAAAAAAATTTCACCTTCCATGGCTTAAAATAAACAATAAAAAAATTATCTTTTAAATAGTTTTCTGTCCCAGATGTCAAAATGATATAGCTGAAAACCACATGTGCCCTTAATTCATGGGAGACCCAGGCCCTATGAGAGGTGAGTCATTTCAATGCAGGGACTCACCTAACAGAGGTCGCCTTGTCGTGGCAGATGAGCTTATAATTACAGTTTGATCAAAGTGTTAAAACCAAGAACCTCACTTTCATATATCCTTCTATACAGTAGGTATTTGTAGTAATGCTCTTGGTGCTAGCAGAGTGCTGTTACAACTTTTTGTGTTTTCATTTCTATTGCAGGCACAGCAATGTCTACCTGCATTTCTTGCTCACGTTGTTTGGCAGTGCTGACCAAAGTTTGCATGTTTGCTGCCTACCTCATTTGACTGTCACTGTGCCCATGAACAATTTTCCATTTGTTTTTTGTTTTTTTTTTTTAATCTGTTCACCCATTCAAAAGATACGGTCCCTGGAAATGTATATTCTCCAAGTGGGTGGTGACATTTTGAAAATAAAAGGTTACCACCCACTTAGTAAATAAGAGCTAATTTACATATAACCTTCCAGAGGCCAAATCCTTTGAATGGGTGTATGGATTTTTAAAAAAGAAAGCACCAAATTATTAAGGGGCACAGTGGCCATCAAATATGTCATTGAGGATTTTATACTCGGTGAAAGGCCTTGTTCAAAGTTGAGGGTAAATTTCCTTCGTCTATATACTGTGCCCGCCAATCCCATACAAAATTAAGCTACAGCACACATGCGTGACTTATGGTTCCATTTGCTTGGGAAAATAAGACCCCTTTTTTAGGGATCGTTGGGGTCTCCACCAATCACCTTTTTATGACCTATCCTGTGGATAGGTCATAACTTGCTATGATGGCACAACCACTTTAATTTATCTTAAAGGGACTGTTTGAGAATAGAAAAGTTAGGCTATTTTCTTCCAGAGACGGCACCATTCTTGGCCATAAACTTTGTGAGGTATTGCAGAGCAAGAATGGGACTGAACTCCACCATTGTCAGAGTACTGTTTTTGGAAGCAAGCAGACATGTTTTTCTTATCTTATGCCGTCCCTCTAAGTAAATTTTATTTAGAAAGAAAAACTAGCCATACTCTAGAGACACTTTAAGAACAGGCTTTATGTGTTTAGTAAATTTGTCCTCCAATGCAAGAACTGCAAAGCCAAGCAAATAGTCATTGCATAACATTTCTATCATCATCTATTATGCGACGTATTACCAGGCCTACTTTCCTCTGCCAAGCTAGAGGACACTTAGTGACCTGTGCCAGTTTAATAAGACAGGTGGCAGTTGTCAAGGAAAGCTCAACTTATAAATGGATGTTACTTTCCAGTTCTCCGCATCCCTGCCTCATAGATCAAACTAAATAAATCATTATGTTTACACTGAAGTGGACACTCTGTGAAGGATATATTCCTCCATGAAAGAGAGTGATGGAGCTGCTATCAGCACATCACAGATAAGTGAGAAATATGGAAAACAGGATCATCTGTGGTCAATATGGATGTGACCACAAGTATGCAACCCCTTTTTGATTGTAAGCCCTTGCGGCAAGTTCCTCTTTTCTACTTGTATCAGGTTAGTCATCTAGTTAGCTTTGCGTTTATTGTGCTTGCTGTTGTATTTGTACAATGTATCTAAACCCCTTCACAAATGTACAGTACTGTGGTATTGATGGTGCTATATAAATAATAATTGCTATGTAAATGAATAATAATCCATAATAATGTCCAAAATTAGCAAAAATTTGGACAGAGGCAGACCATGGAGTAAAAGGCATTACAAATCCTGTCCACCACTCCAGTATAGCTGTCGGGGTCCTCCCTACTGGTCTGTGTTTACTAGGCTGCAGCACACTGTGCCAACAACAGCATTGCTGCAGTCAGGCTATGTTCACATCTGTGTTGGAGTCTCCATTTCAGTGTATGTCCAAAATCACTGGACAAAAAATCCTGCAAGTCCGACTTCTTCACCCAGCAATTTCAGTTTTAAAGAATGGACGTCGGATAGTTAATGGGGTCCGTCGGGCTTCTTATGTGACCGCTGTTGTAGCAATCTGTCCATTGTTCTGGTCTTGTGACAGAATAATGGAAAGGCCGACACTAATAAGAACCTAACATTAACCTATACTGTGCTTGTTGTGACCTCAGCACTGCAGGAAACAAAGACCAGCTGAGAGCACTGAATCGGTAGTGCTTGAGTGGTGGATGACTCGACAGGTAACGCTTAGTTTGTTATTTTACATGGCCTGTCTTTGCTACCATTTTAACTATCCTTGGATAAACCCATTAAGAGCTCATGCACACCTCTGTATCATGGCTCCATGTGAGGCCATATTATCTAGCTCTGACTTCCAAGAGACAGTACTGTACAAAATCTATGGAAGCATTAGGGAGAAGAGGTGGAGGTGGTCCTGATGAAAATAAAATTCTAATGAAAAATCTGTGTGACATGGCAGCATATTGAGGCACTATATGGCAGAAGCTAGGATGGAAGGTATGTATTATACCACATCTAAGACTGAATTGAAGAAATGTTTTGTTGTCTCAGAATAATTCCCTTCTTTTCCATACCTTAAAGGGGCTTCTCAATAATTAAATAATAATGACCTATCCTTAAAATAGGTTATCACTATTGTGAAGGATCATAATGAACTTTTTATAATTTTATACTTTTATATCTGTTTTATATTTTCATATCTGCTTAAGGTGTACTGTGTGTAAAAAAAACATTGTTATCCTTAAAGTTGAATATTAGATGTGGTTGTTTATGCTTGAAACTGAGTGTAATGTAATGTTACACTACCAGATTTTGTCTGCATACCAAAGTGAGAATCCTTTGTGTCCAAGAAGACATGTGCCTGGCTTGCTGCCAGAAGACACCCCCCTGGATCACAGCGCAAGACAGGAGATGACCATATACGGAACTGCTTATATCTGTTATCTATGCATTCAAGATATACTATACCAGGATTGAACATGAGATCTTACGTTGCTATGTTAAACCTTTCCTATACTTGCTGCTATATGAACTTATGTTGCCTTAATAAAGTATGTCAGTGCGCTTCTGTATTTGGCTAAGAAAGAGGAAAATATACCAACATTCTGTTTGATGTCAATTCCTGGCTGCTAGCACTTAGCTCATATCAATTAGGACAACAACAGTTACCTGGGGGACCTGGTCAATTGTCCAACATCCGGGGCCACCATAGATCAATTATTTGAAGAGACCTGAGTCTCTTCAAGCACAGCATTGTACATTTTATAGTGGCTGTGTTTGATATTGCAGCTCAGCCCCATTCACTTGAATGAGACTGAGCTGCTAAAAGGCTTCATGACAAATGAACATTATAGAAGTGGAAGACATTCAGCCTGCAGACTTAGTAGATACTAGGATGGAGTGGGTAACACAAGGTGCCACTGCTACAATCACATATTGACGAACTAGGCATAGCCAGTCCATATTTAACTCTTGGAAACCTTCCTTTTACAATTTGAGACCTATTAAGTTCTCATTCATGCACCAAAGTATCATTGTGTATTGTAAGGATTAGTAATGCAGCACCAACAGGTTTCTTAGAACCCATGCTATACCTTCATGTTGCTCTAATTCCTTATGGAGGTGAATGAAGATTCCTATCAGCCAACAAATGCTAAATTACAAAGCTTCACTTCTAGGAGCGGGACTACAATACTGTACAGAGGTACCATATGGCGGTACACTTCATGCCTGCGGCTCTGCAATGTGCATAAGGCTTATTTTTTACCTGCTCAGTTATTCAACCTAGTAGTTCAAGCCAAATGAGAGAAAAATATGAGAACAAGGTGTCTAACTAGACGGAATTTCACATACTTCTATCATATTGATAAAAGACGCCTTCAAGGAAATGTGCACGCCGTCATCTTACTAAGTTTTTGGATGCACAGAAAGCTGTTTCCCATGTTAAGTTGTTGTTGGATTGTAATTAATAATGGAGGAGGTTCTGCTTTTGCTGGTAGAGGATTTAAGAGCATACACTATTGATTCCAGAGGCGAGTGCCTTATTCTGCAACATCCTTTTCAGAAGCTCTTTTATGTCCCATCGATAGTTTAACCAAAAACTGATGCAAATGGTCCAAATTAGATTTGGACGGCAAAGCGGCAGTAGTAAAAGTACATTTTCAGTCGTTTTTTGGCGGCGGTTCAGGTATGAAAGCATGAATAGAACTTTATCTTTTTAATGTGTGCCAACTCTGCTAGATAATGTGTTTGTTTTAGTTTTTGCAAAGTATTGATATTTCCCATCGTCTGTAAAAGCATTTACAATTATCTATTCTGTGATTACCAAAAAATCTCAGTGTCCTGAATGCGCCTGCTTCCTCTTACATAGAGACTTACTATCATGCTATGTGTTTAGCACAAGCCTACGTAATAGTTAGGACATTTGCACCCAGCAGCCTGATCTATGGTCTCAGATACTTGAGTCTGCAATAGGCATCAATGTATAGGAGATACACACTACATAAGATGCTTTATATTATTTGTTTATAACACAGCTTCTCAAAATTTGAGGTGCCACTCACTGTTTGGTGAGGTGTAGGTCCTTGCCAATGTCAGCTTAAGTACAAAGTAGGAACTCTAAAGTAGAAACTGCTCTGATCATGCCAGTCTTGGATTATCAGTACAGTCTTTGTGCCTAGAAAGACTGAAGGACCAGTGATGACCTAATCACCAAGAATCCACAAGTCCTTCACTCAGGAGCAGTTCTGCCTGAGTCTGCAGAGTTGAGTGTAGAATGGAGAGGTTAAAATAAGGTGTGGAGTGGATCCAAATGGTGGAGGTTCCTCGGGCCCTGGTAAACTTAGTGGTTTGGTCTGGTGTGCTCCACAGCTCCACATTCTACATCTCGGCATTTTCAGGTGCAGCATGGTCTAGCTAGAGACTAACTATGCCTCTCCTAAATGCAGTTCTGACCCTAACCCTCTTGGTTTGACATGGACACAGTGGGTGGTGCCTCATACTAACCATCACAGGAAGCAGCACCACCGACTGCATCCAAGACAGACCGGGCAGCACCTTATGTTACCTACTCCATCCTAGCATCTACTGAGTCTGCAGGCTGAATGATCTGGACTGGAGGTAGGAGGTTCTTCTTTTATCTCTTCTCACCTCACCAGACAGCACGGGAGGTGTAGGGGAAAGGTTTGCTGCAAGTTGGGAAATATTTATTTGGGGAGAAAGCTGCTGTGTGTACAGCACAGTAGCATTAGTTTGGCACTGGAGACACCCTGGCATGACAACAGATTGACTGGTGAGACCCAAGTCAAAAAAGTTTGATAAGCCCTAATCTATACCATTGTACTATATTGTTTATCAGTCATGAAGGAGTAGCCTACAAACACCCTTGAACCTGAGCCAGTAGTGACCATGCATAGCAAATTAGCCCAATAATATTGCTACACAATACATATATAATGGTGCCACATTATAAAGTGTCTACCCTTTATTCTGGAATCTTGTAGAAATTCCTAAAAAAATCGACTCAACATCTCTGGGCAACTAGAATCATCTTAGTTTGATTATATCATCACAACATCCGTTTCCTGGTCTAAGAAGCGTTACCTGACTCAACCAAATTAGCATCTTTAAAGGCTATGGACAACTTTGCATTGATTTTTCTATGCTCATTTGCTCCCGCAATTCAAAAGTAAGCAACTTTCTAAATAACCTTAATTTTTTTTCTTACAATTTTGCTATTGTAGAATTTGGGTAACGTCTACACATACTGTCCTGCTACTTCTGCCAGATCTTTGCTCTCTGTTTTCTGCTCTTTTCATAGCCTCAGTGTTAGATATAGTGACAGGAAGAGGGAGGAGGATATGCATAGCAAATCAAGCATTCAAGTCTCCAAGGAGGGCAAATTATACAGGCTATGTTAGATAGGGAAGAGAGCACATGCAAGGAAGTAAGCAGGAAAAATAGTGTAAATTACACAGGCAGTGTAACTGTGTAAAGAGAGGAGAGAGAACCCACAGCAAACTCTACAGTGGAACGGTGTTGGTATATATGCATTTTGCTCAAGTGTAAATGTTATGTATAGTTGCATAGCTAGGATATAGCATATGCAAATGGAAAACTAATTCCACGTGGTCAAAAGATCCTCTCTCACCTATTACCAATATTACATTTCTGCTCCACCAATGGAATGGAATGAAGATGCTCAGAAATGAATTCATGTTATTTATTTTAACTCACACCAGAGCCACTTGATAAAGCAGGTGTGCCTTGTCCGAGTCAAGGCCTTTATTAAGACTGGCGTACAAGACAAATAAATCTGCCCCTATGAGCCTTTTTCAGTAACAGAGTCTCCTGCATGTATCATGTGCTGTACAGATCCTACAGATCACAAAGCGTTTGTGTATTTGCTTTTTCATCTTTTTTTATTGCACTTCTTTTCAATAAACTTTGCATAAATCGGTAGTACAGGGGAATATAAGAAACTTTTTAAATAAATCTGATAGAAATATGCTGAATCTGTCTTGGTCTGCCAAGATGAACTGTCATCTCACTAAAATATAAAATTACACTTGCCCATAAGAAGTCTATAGACAAGGGAGGATGAAGGAAAAGCTTAGTAAGAGAAAAGCAGAGAGATGCAGGCATAGATGTGATGTTGCAGCTAATAGTAAGTTTTCTATCTCATCCTAAGTGCTTTATTCACATCAATAATGTTCAGTACTATGGTGGTACTGCTGCTTTGGAGTGAGTGAGAGTTTAGGGAAGGCAGTCTCCTGTTTTCTCCACATGTGGTTTATGGGAGACATCATGCCAGCTAATTTCCACCCACTAGCTCAGTGACAACTAGAAAACTAGAGATGGAGCCTTCAGATGAGAAAACTGCTAAAAATGCTTTGTACCAGCCATATAGTGTTCAGAAATATTGTTACTTCTCATGTACACACACAGGACAGCTTATCCTGCAAAGCCATCCAAAAATGTAGGTACACTTTAACTGTGGAAAAGAGCAACCCGAAACTGGGACATCACCATACTGCATCTTGGTCTACAAGGAGCACCACGATAATTTGCTAAAGTAGCGGGGTCTTACTACATAATTGTGGCCAGAATTGTCACTGTCCCTTGTCACAAGGATTTAAAAAAGCTTTATTGGCACTATGTACTGCTCAGCATCTCAGACTCAGCATCATTGACAACTCAGCATCAATGTTACCCTGGCATCAGGCCCTATACAATGCTAAGAAGAGCAGTAATATAGATCTCTTGTTAGTAATCTAGCAAGATACACTATACACTTTGGATTGGATGTTGTAGAGGTTATGGGTATACAACATATATCTACACATGTGGACAAAATTGTTGGTACCCCTCGTTTAATGAAAGAAAAACCCACAATGGTCACAGAAATAACTTGAATCTGACAAAAGTAATTTGCCAAACTTCATCTTGACAAGCCACAAAGCTTCTGGGAGAATGTCCTATGGACAGATGAGACAAAAATCGAAATTTTTGGCAAGGCACATCAGCACTATGTTCACAGACGGAAAAATGAAGCATATCTTGAAAAGTACACTGTCCCTACTGTGAAACATGGAGGAGCCTCTGTTATGTTCTGGGGCTGCTTTGCTGCATCTGGCATGCATCTGTGCATGAAATCTCAAGACTATCAAGGGATTCTAGAGAGAAATGTGCTGCCCAGTGTCAGAAAGCTTGGTCTCAGTCGCAGGTCATGGGTCTTGCAACAGGATAATGACCCAAAACACACATCTAAAAACACCCAAGAGTGGCTAAGAGGAAAACATTGGACTATTCTGAAGTGGCCTTCTATGAGTCCTGACCTAAATCCTATTGAGCATCTTTGGAAGGAGCTGAAACATGCCGTCTGGAAAAGGCATCCTTCAAACCCGAGACAACTGGAGCAGTTTGCTCATGAGGATTGGCCAAAATACCTGTTGAGAGGTGCAGAAGTCTCATTGACAGTTACAGGAATCGTTTGATTGCAGGGATTGCCTCAAAAGGTTGTACAACAAAATATTAAGTTAAGGACATTTCTGTCCAGGCCTGTTTCATGAGTTTTCTTTTTTTTTAAATTCTGCTGAAGCATGGTTGGAAAGCAATGTCTGACTTTCATTTGTTCATTTTCATAGAATTTTTGTATATTATTACTTTTGTCAGATTCAAGTTATTTCTGTGACCATTGTGGGTTTTTCTTTCATTAATCGAGGGGTACCAACAATTTTGTCCACTTGTGTATGATGCATACTGACCATCTTCATTGGGAAGATCACCCTAGAAGACCACTTTTTAATTCAGTTATATAGATGGTTGTCTCCAAGAGGTATCACTTGCAGAACATGGAATTAATGATTCTCTTATCATCATTGAAGATTGTTTGTCTAAAGAAAAGTGAACATCAGCACTGGCACAGTGGAACAGCAGATAGATGAATGCTTCAAAGTATGAGAATTTGCTTTGTTCCGGAGAGTTCTAACAAAGCGGGCACTTAGCATGCAGGGGTGGGATTGGTGGCTATCTTATTTTCTTTCACACTTTTACTTGCAAAATGCTTTCAAAAAGCTGAAAGAAGAAAAGAGCGATCATTCATTAGGGAATTATATTAGACACAGGAGGCCGGTGTTTCAGAAATGGTCACTTGACTGGTAATCAGAATATTCTAATAAAACTGCTGGAAATAGCTCCAGCATACCCTCATAGAGTTCTGTATCTCACCCAACCGAGACAACCTTTGGCAGAGAGGACTTCCATTTAAAGGGGTTGTCCAGTTTCAGCAAATAAATGTTAATGTTTTTATAATGAAAAGTTGTACAATTTTCCAATATACTTTCTGTATCGATTCATCACGGTTTTCTAGATCTCTGCTTGCAGTTATTCATTGTTTACTTCACGTGGATAAAAATCAGTTCATGGTCATGTGATCTACAGTCCATGGTCATGTGATAGACACACAGGTGCACAGCTTGTTACAATCACAGCTTAGTAATCAGAAGTCTGTCTTGAAACGAGCCGTGCACCTGTGTGTGTCCATCACATGACCATGGACTGATTTTTATACAATAAAAAAGACAATGAATGACAACAAGCAGAGATCTAGATGACTGTGAGGAATTGATACAGAAAGTATATTGGAAAATTGTATAAATTTTAATTATATAGACAATAACATTTATTTTTTGAAACTAGACAAGTCCTGTCAAATCTCTTTTTTCTTGTTTTTTCTTTCAATACAAATTGCCCTGTAGTAAGAATATACTTTCAGTAATTTTGGAAATGATTCCTTTGCTTCTTGTTGCTTATACAGTTATAATGTACACCGCAGTACTATTCAGAGACTGCCACCATTCATTAGTCCCTGTCCCCAGCGAGGATCACAATCTAATTTCCTTATCTTAAACATATACGCTGTGTCCAAGTTCACAAGAAGTCTATCGGTATGTTTTTGAAGGGCCATAAAAAACTCGCTCAGCACAGACACGGCACATACAGTAGAGAACATGGAAATTCCATACAATTATCTGGTCTAGATAAGGGGTGATCTTTGAAGCAAGGTTTCACTAGTACTAGACTTCTCAACTGCTTGGCACACCTTATTTTATCCATGACTGGTAGTTACTTTGTTCTCATAGTTATTTCTCCTGTAGTAGTTTATCTGCAGAAATTGCTTATCTCAATCTTATATTATCAGTACATACAGTTTATATTATAGTACATACACTTCCATTAAAACAACTTACCATTACCATTAACTGAAGACTTACCAACACAGCATCTGTTGAACAGGACAAGGCAGCTGATCTCCTAAAAACTAACCAAATCCATATAAATTTACCAAGCATTTAAGTGCCTTTCTAACAAAGGACTAATGTCACTTATACGTCATTGAGCGGTTAGTATCAAGGCCCCACCAATAAAGGGGTTACAGTTTACAGGTGTTTTCATGTATTGGCCTAAATTACCAGCAGTGTTCCCTCTAAGTATGAAAAGGAAAGAGTTAAAGAGCACACTAAAGGCATGTTCGCATTTGCATCTGACAGCATGGATTGATCGATATAAATGACTACTGACGGACAACGACAGATCCTGAGGGACTACATGGACTATAATGGGGTCTGTTGGGTATTTGCTGTTTTCTTCCTGAAATCACCGGATGAAAAAGTTGTACTTGCAGGCCTTTCTCTTCGGTGATTTCAGACAGACCCTGCATTGGAGACTTCAATGCAGAAATTAACGTAGCCAAATGAGGTTATCCAGCCCAATAACAGCTTAACCCAGACATGTCAACTCACACGGGAGTCTCAAGTCCCTTCACCTGCTCACCGTTATAACTCACACAATAAAATGAATACAATATTTAACAAGATCACTAACTGGCATAAATAAAAATGGTGCAATTGTTTGTTTATTTGGGGTCTACTATTATTATATGGGGTCTGAATATATATAGCTATCTGCTTATATAAAGGCCACGCCCCTTGAAGAGGTCACATCTACTTTTGCCGTAATCCGCTGTTCGGTGATCACCCAGTGAAGGGCTCTCCCAGGTTGACATCTCTGTTAACCTGTCTGCAATGTGTAGGATTTTTAACTCAATCCATTCCAAAGTGCTCAGTTTAGAGCACACAGTGTTTACGAGCACCATTTAGTTCCCCTTACCCATCCTGTGGGCACTCTATAAATGTGCAGAAAACTCCCTAGTATCCAAAACAACTATATAGAATAATAGAATATACTGTATAGAATAAATTCTAGACAACCATGAAGGGAGGAGGGAGATGTAACTGCAGTTTCTCTTTCTCTGCATGCTGTGAGAGGGGAAAAGGAGCTACAAGGAAGAGACTTCTGACTGGCCCCCACAGCTCTTACATCACACTAGGAAGTGCTGCCTATTTTAGGAGGCATAGTAAGAGACGGTAAATTATAATATGTAGCAGAGGGAAAGAAGAAGACCCATATCATGCAGGTGAAATTACATGCAACATTTATGGCCATTACATCTAATAAACATCTACAGCTGCCTTTACTTGTAATGCTACATAAACTGTAATGCTGCTATTTCCACACAGTTTTCTACTTATAGGATGCTAAGGAGGAAGATATTATTTATGGAAATGTAATGAAATCACATAATCCAGTGTTGGGTAATGTGTAGGAAATAGTGTACTGTTCATCGTAGACTGTTATGCATGTCATCTATAGAGTTCCCATAATTAAAAGCTGTTGGATTCAATGAGCCGCGTCATATTAAAAACCCTTATTCGTCTGATTAATTGTAGTTCAATGGTGAATGTATAGCAAAGTACTAATGTCTATGTTAACACAATAATTAATTACATTAACAAATGAGGTGTCGCACATGTATGAAAGCCTGCGGACCAATGAAATGGATAGGATACCTGAAATATATGACATTTTAGACATTTCACTTCGATCTTCATTTTAGTATATGTTCCTTTAAGAGGGCATGTCTGCCCCTGATGAGTATTTTAGTAAATATTTACAATTTACAACTGTGTTGGGCTGTTCCTTTGTTGTTCCTCCTGGAATTGTATGATGAAATTGGCTATTGAGGGTTTCTACTCTATCACTCCCTAAATAACAACAACAAACAAGTATACAAATAAGTAGTCCTGACTTATAAGTGATAGCTCTGGCATTTTCCAAAAGTCAATGAAACTCAGAAAGCTCCTCCAGGTTAAGGCCACGTACAGTGAAAAATCAACAGTAAAAAACACAGTGGAAAAAATGCAGCAAAAAGTGTTTTTCATTGATTTTCTGCAGTAATTTTCAGTTTTGCCTGCGCTCATATAAGTCTATGGGAAGAAATGCATGCACAGCATTTTTTCAGCAATGTATGGATGAAATCTCATATATCTTACTGGGACTGTAAAACACTGCGTTTTTACCACAACAGACAAAACACTGCTTTTCCTCAACATGTGGCCTTAATCTTACTGTGCCTGAATTAGGACAATTATTTTACAAATAAACTATGTTTGCAGCCATTTAATCCCAAAGATACTCCACTCAATAGTAACCATTGCACCCAAGTGATTTTAAAGGGGACCTTTCACCACTTCCACCAATTCAAGTTCTTAGTATCTGTAAATAGTCACTGCTCCACCGATTCCAGCACAGTTGGAATTTTCTCTCTAGCCCCCACTGTTCCTGAGTAATCAATGCTGTTAGTTTTGGTGCCTGATGTGCTATTTAAGCTCTGTAATGTCAGAAGGGTGGTGTCAGGCGGGGGGCATGATACAGAGCTCCAATCAGAGGCAGCCAGTGTCAGAGCTCAGAATCACACCCCTTGTCTGCTCCTGCCTGACACCGCCTCCCTAAATAGTATTTCAGGCACCAAAACTAACAGCATTGATTGCTCGGAGACGGTGGGGGCTAGAGAAAAAAATTCCAACTGTGCTGGAATCAGTGGAGCAGCACCTATTAATAGATGTAAAAAGCTGGACTTGTTGGAGGTGGTGAAAGGTCCTCTTTAAGAAGGGCAGAGGTGCGGACTTTTATTACGAATATGATGAACGATGGAAAACAAATAACACAATTGCAAGATTGATGTTTTTTCTATTCACCATCAACAAAAGTAAGTAGTATGTTCTCCAAAAGATTGTCATTAACAAATGCAACTCATCCTGCAAAAAACAAGTTCTCATATGACTATGTCAAAGAAATTTAATTTTTTTTTTTTAAAGTTATGGCTCTTAAAATTTGGTTGTGCAGAAATGAAAAAAATCAATGCCTGTCTTTATCATAGATATGGATAAACAGATCCCAAGTTGTGTACCTATGGTACAAGGGTTAGTATATATGGAATAAAACTCTACTATCAGCCAAATGAACAAAATTGTTGTAAGAATCACTATCAGCAAGAGGAGCATCTCTACAGAAAGATATTAATATGACCATGAAACCAATTGGAGGAGAAACAGTAAGGTGAAAGTTATATTGGAGGCCATTTTACACCTGAAAAACACCAGCCTACCATATTTATTCTCCCAAATAATATGCACTGGGCTTTAAAATTTTTAGATACAAATTTATTCATTTTCAATCAACTCTCGGTAAAAAGAATAACAAAGTGGATGAATAAAAGAATCCCACAGATTAGAATAAAAATACAGGTCCCATATCATTCTCAAATCCCCCCGTCACAGATGACTGGACAGTACCAAATAAGCTCCAGGGGAGCCTATAAAATAGTTCAGAAAAGTGTCTCATAGTGAGTATATGGTCTGCTATATTACTTTTCTGAGCTATTTTATAGGTGCTTGTCCCAAGGACGGACAGATCACATACTGATGAACTATCCACAGGTCATCAGTATGAAAAATACATTAGGGGCTGGAAAACCCCTTTAATAATACTTTTCAATAACAGGAAGTTATAATACGGCAGAAATGTAAACATCAAAGTTATTCAAATACAGATAAAGTGTATAATAATGTCTTACGCATCAACCATAAATCAATATATCTGATCACAATGACATAAAACACAATATGAAACACAACAACAGATGCCTGATGGCATTGCTGAAAAAATTGGCCCGGATCCTTACCAACCCACTTGTCTATGGACTATGTTTGGCATTGCAGTTTAGCAATATAATCTAGTGCTACAATATGAAATACAACCCATGGACTATAGGAACACTGCTTCTGTAGAAATTCAGACCTTAAGTTGTCTAAGATAACAAAAGTTTTAAGACGTTATTGTCTATTTATTATTGTCTATTTATAGTATTTTTTTGTTTTTTAAATGGCCTTTATATTCAGATAGGGTATTTTTGAGTTGCTTTAAGCTCATTTGCACATTTTTGGGAAAAAAAAAATCATTTGACCAGGCACTCTCTCTCTCTCTCTCTCTCTCTCTCTCTCTCTCTCCCATCTCTCTCTCCTTCATTCCCTACCATCTTCCTTATCATCTGCATACAGCTATTGGAGGTACTTGCTCAGAGGATTTCCCAACATATACTGTACCTCCGATGGAAGCCTTGGCCATTGTGGAAAATATTCACCGCAGGGTCTATTTTTTTTACTGTATAAATTGTATGGAATAACATAGTCTCCTACACTATTCTATACCTTTTTGTGACAAACTGACATATTCCAGCCCAATAAAGGCCAAAATGGCACAGTTTTAGCCTTCATCGCATAAATAGAGCTGTCTAGATAGTGTAGCTTTCCCGCCATATACTGTAAGCATACATAATGTGATGTGGACAGGGTCTAATATGATGCAGTTGAACAATTTTGATTCAGAGTTTGATCGCAGCCTTGGAGGTGTTGGGTTGAAACGTCTTTGATCCGATGATTCTTGGTTAAGAAACAGTCACAATGCTTCAGCCTTTGTCAGGGATATATACCATGCTGTGTGTGAATAAAGTAGGTTAGCAATGGAGTAATTCATGACTGCTGGATCAGACTACAAACACTGAGTGTCTGTAGCGTGTAGTATCAACCTGGTGCTCATAGGTCAGCATAAGTGCTGTATACCCCAAATATGAGGATGTTTTAACAAGACTAATTGTAGAAAATACATAAAATGGTTGCATTACATAGTATTTAATCTTGGGAAGCCTTTGTAATGAAGACGTCCTAAATGAGGTCACAGTAAGGCCCACACAAACCAATATGAATTCCCACCACATCACCCAAAGCAGGGGTCGGCAGCCCCCGGCACTCTTGGCACAAGAGCCCTTACTCCCTGGCACAGCAGCTTCGGTGCTTTATTCCCAATTATCACTCCACCCCATTCTCTCAGCCTCCGGCACCTGCATGTACCGTTCTCATCTATAATTTGGCAGTGAGTAGAGGACCATGTGGCTGTACACATCACTCAGCCTCCTCTATAGTATGCCACTGCGCTCTGCAAACTAAAGTTGTGTTGTAAAGTTCTGTCTCAAAGACAACGAAGGCTAGGTTCACATTTTTGTTGGCGTCTCCATTGCAGACTTCGTCACAGTGTTCGCCTGTTAATCGGTGCAGGAAAAAGTCCTGCACGGAGGACTTTTTACTCCACTCGTTTCAGTTTTATAGTGATGGATTTATTTATAGTCAATGGGGTCCATCGGACTCCGTGCGTTACTGCTGTCCACAATGGACCTGAACAACGGAGAGGTGACACTAGTGTGAATCTAGAAAAAAATTTGGTATAAACTTATACTAAACAGTTTAAAGAGTTTCAGACTGGCTAACTCTACAGTAACTTTTAGTAAATCTGGGCTGGTTAAACTGCTGTGCTTCAACATATGTTACTGGAGAAATGTGGCAAAGGATACCTCACGAGTGGAACATCATAACATCTGTAGTGCGCCATATCTTAATGTTTACACTTAGGCTTTATTCAGATAACCAAGGTGCAAAACCCCCATTAAAAAGACATGGGACACCAGTTTTCACAGATCCCTCATAGATTTGAGTCTATTAAGGGATCCATGAAAACAGGCAAAAATAGGACATATCCTATTTTTTGACTGACCGCCACATGGCCATTAACATTGTTCACCAGAATAGAGCCTTAGGTCCTGCCCTCGCCACATCTTCCTCCAAATTCACATTAAGTTGTCTATACCATTAATATATCCCACTGGAACCACAACATTGGAAAACTTGATAAACGATGACATCGGGCAAAGTTACATCTTTCCCAAGTAGAGTGACACAATAAATAAGATGGATTACATGCCGTATACAGTAACATCACAAGGAGGGATTGTTAGAAAAAAAAAACCTCATTCCAATTCTCCATTTACTGTTTACAAGCTAACTTTAAAATACTTTCTAAGGAATATTTACTTGTCATAAGACATCAATCACCACATTGTACTACTCAAATGTGTTGCTGTTCAGCATGACTGCCCTTTCAAGCTAAAGCACACGAACAAAATCCTGACAGCCAACATTACCGATTCAAAAGCCTCATTTATAAGCACTAGACACCGAACAGAATCTAGCGTTCTGAGTCATGACCAAAAAAATGTTAGCGTTAGTAAAGCCTTTATCTGCAAAAACTCTCCTGCCCCCCCCCCCCCCCCCCCCACTAAAGTGCCTAAACAAGATGATGGGATGAATTTATCAAGCAGAGCAATTGCAACTTTTTGAGCTTTTTTGTGGGTAAACAAAATTGCAACATCTTGTATTTTTACACTACTCACTGCACCTCTGAAAAGTGGTTATGAAATTGGGTGGGATTAGTTTATAAGATCATAGAATTATGAAACATGACTTTTTAAAAATTCACAAATATTGTCGCAATCTCATTCCAGTAAGGGGGTGGTGTAGAAAATGGTAAAACATCCCAGGACATGAGTGTTAAGATGTACCTCAGTCATACACTATGTTTCATAAATGAATAGTGTAGGTGAATGTAAGAAACTTTGTAAAATATCTTAAGAGATCTGTTTTCAACACTTGACACTGCTTTCCTCCGTCTCACCTTCAATCAGACTGTTGTTTACATAGAGATCCATCTCTGTATTCATCCTCAAATACATAACTCTATGGAGACGGGAGAGGGGAGGAGGAGGCTGCTTTCATCTAATTAATTGATTTATTGCCTCATTCTGTGCACTGGTAGCCTTTTATCTACAACCTAGCAAAATATAGCAGCAGCCATTATTTGAGTGTCTTTTCTAGCAGCTACGTCCTCCCCCTCCCCTCTTCATAAACTAATATGTGAAAGTACCTCAGCCTAAAAAGTGGAGGAGAAAACATATTACTTTTTTATTACATATTACACAGTTCTTCATATTCACCTGTACTATCTTGGCATCCTAAATGCACAGGGATAATGCACACTGTGATAATGAGCACAGTGATCTCACTTCATAGGGATAATACACACAGTGATGTCATAATAGTGGGATAATGTGCACAGTCATGTCATAGCACAGGGATAATGCACACAGTGATGTCATTACAGTGGGATAATGTACACAGTCATGTCATAGCACAAGGATAATGCACACAGTGATGTCACAATACTGGGATGATGTCACAGTACAGGGATAAGGAAGACCATGACACGTAAACCATTATAGTACAAGTATATTTCACACAAAAAGTTTACCATGTACACTGTGACCTCCCAGGAAAAAAAAAAAAACATGATGAGGTCACCAGATAAGGTCACCATGCAGGTCTACTGAACATTTGATGTTACAGCATAGAAATAATGCAATATCCTCTTCCAATGTCCATAGTGATCACTAAGTTCCCCTTATTTCTGAGTGAAGATAGGCCTCCTTAGTCACTGAGCTCTATAACTGCTGCTATGCCTGTCACTTTTTTAGTTACGGCCATGACCTAACAATAGTATTCTAATGTTTCAATTTCAAGTTTCTTTTCAGGTTATTGTAGATGCGTGACAGTCTTACACAAGGTAGTTTCATCTGCTTGGATGCAATGTTGGTGGCTGCATCATTGGGACAAAAATACAGAAAAAACATTGGTGAATTTTGCCAATATGTTATTCAGCTCTTCTGCTTGACAGTAGTGTGCCTTGGATCTCTGCCCCATCCAAATCTAGTTTCCTGTGTTTAATGACATCACCTAGAGCACCATTTAGAAAGAGACATCACCTCCATCCCTGGTCTAAACTTAGTGTTTGCAGTATTGCTTTGTTCTACGGTATATCGGTTGATCCTGGTGACCAATTTTGCTATGACCAGACCTTGCTTGCCGGCTTGTTCTTCAGATTGTACATCTGATATCTTCCCTATACTTTTTGTGATCAACCTCAGCTCTGTCTCCTGACTGGGATCATCCATTAACCTCAGTCTTCTCAGTATTGACCCATACCAATCCTGACATCAACATCCACTTAGGGTAAGTTCACATGGATTTTTTTGCAGGTGAATTTTGAAGCAGAATCCACCTGGAGCATATTTTTGCAAAAGCCGCTTCAAAAAAACACTTGCGTTTTTTTTTGCCTAAAATCAAAAATAGGACATGCTTCATAATTTGTGGTCCATGTATACAACATGGCAAAAACTACAGCCGTGTGTGTGGGCCCATAGAACTGATTGGGTCCATACTTTCAGATCTGCAATTGTGGATAAAAACTACGGTCATGTGCAGGAGGCCTTATTGTCAGGGCGGCCAACCTGGTGGAAAAAAAAAAGAGTCCTATTTTTTTCACTGCCCTGGAATTTATGGACAATGTTCATTGCTAACGCTAGGTTCACACTAGACGGACAGCCTGTCTGCTTAAAAAATGGCTACCTGAGGGCACTCACGGACCCCATAGACTATCATTGGATCCACCGGGTGTCCATCGGGTTACGTATAAAACCCGTGGAGAGAAAAGTCCTCCTTGCAGGACTTTACTCTCTGCCGATTTTAGGCGGAATCTGTGGCAGAGACTCCAATGCAGATGTGAACCTAGCCTAAGTCTCAGCCTAATATCCTCTTCAGCAGCTGTCTGGCCAGAATATTTCAGCGGCTGTGCCCTGGGGTAATCCAAACATGGGAAAGTCCAAATCTCTGTGCAAAAATATAAGGTGAAAAATAGGGGAAGAGGGCTCCTTAATGGTCTGGTTGAGTCACTGTATGCCAATATATAAAACTAGCCAGTGAAGAGACTGACAAAGGGAGGTGTCATCCGAGGAACTGGAAAAAAGGTAGATCATGCAGCACAGTATAGGGTAAACTGAAGAGGCGTTAGTAGAACACACTGGAGGGTGTTGCAATAGTTTACCCGGGATATTTAGATTTATGCACTAGTGTTTTTATAGCCTCTTGTGCAAAAAGGGACATTTATATATACTGGATTGAGGTGGAGATGACAGAAGATAGAGTGTAGATATTGGGTGTCCTACTGCTGGGTCTTCCATGGATCACAACAGTGCGGTCTTGTGTTGTTCCTTTGAACTCGCATGCATATTGACACCCCATTTGATCTCTTAAAGGCTAACAAAGATGGCCAAGTAAAGTGCTTGACTATATGCATCAGTCACATAGAGATTGCACACATGCGTGTTCATCCTCAATTCAAACAGTGGACACTGGGCCTCTATTCTATCCTGCAACTGTTGCACTTGTGAGATAATCCATTTAAGGATCAAAAAGAGGGGAATTGAAGGGATAAGGATATTTCAATGGGGACAATATGGTGTTGGGAGCAGGATGACAAGCTACTGATATGCAATGTCCCCCAAAAGGGCCACTGCTAGTGGTGAACTGTGGCATTGATGTAACATGTATTAGAATGTTTTGTGCTGTTTTACAGGATTTTTTGTACATTTCCAGCTGTAGGCTAAGGCCCCACACTGAGGAAACGCAGCTTATTTGTTGCAGATTTTTTTGAACCAAAGCCAAGAATGGCTACAAAAGGACTGGGAAATATATAGGAAGTTCTTGTACTTCTACCCTCTGCTCAATCCACTCCTGGCTTTGGCTCTAAAAACTGCAGCAAAATCTGCAACAACAAAAAGCTGCCTTTCCACAATGTGGGGCCTGAGCCTTAAAAGGGTTGTGCAGGCAAAAATGGAATGTATTTTTTAAATAGGCTGGGGAGGTGAAAAAAATAAAAAAAATCATACTCACCTTTCCCCCGATGCTCCAGTGCCACCCAGCACGGTCCAGTCTTCTCGGTCCAGTGTTGACGTGTGGCAGAAGTCCCAGCTACATGTGACCTCTGAAGCCAATCAGTGGCTTCAGTGGAAGGGATCCGTGATGTCACAGCCAGTGAGCAGTTTCACTTAGAGAAGACGCCAGAGTGGCAGGACCGGACCGCACTGGGAGGACACCGGAGGACTGGGGACAGGTGAGTATGCTTTTTTTTTTTTTTACCTCCCCCGGCATATTTAAAATACAAAAAAATTGCCTGGACAACCTCGTTAAGCAGGTTACTGAGGAGTTGGTCAGCCATTCTTGTGGGTCCTCTAAGGTTTCTACAAGATGGATGGTGTTATCCATTGCTAGGCAGCCTTAGCCTTTAGCCAGTTTTTGGGCTTTTTTCAGTCAGTCTATAGCTAGATGCACTGGAGGGCAGTAGCTTGAGTAACTTGGCCACAACAGGCCAATGGACCTTACTGTTTGCAGAAAATATGTCTTTGTAACTGAATATCTTCACTGCTTCATCATGGAGGACACCTGGTATCTATCCAATGTGCTCTGCATCTTCTGAGTAGTAGCAGAAAGAGAGGTCCAAGTCCTAGGGATCACCCCGGATTGGTGGAAAGGATTATAGGACTAGATGAGGGAGATGCCACTCATTACTGGGCTGTAAGAGGAATTGGTGTGACAGCCACCTTGACATGAGAATAAGTGAGTAGCCATCTTGGGTGTCCTCCACCTGCACCAGTCCCTCCAGCATTGCAGATATATTGCTGCTTTTACCGTATTGATTCCCAAGGCTTTTGTTGGTAAGGTTGAAGAACTTTGTGTACATTTTTGTAGAAAGTACACAATGTATTTTTTTGTATTGGATCAATTAGAATTTTCGGTGTAATGTTAATACAATGGATGGATCTTCAGAGCTGAAATAATTATAGCTTATAATAAAAAACGGAATGTACTGGCCAAGATATAAATCATAAATCATTGCATTAGGAACAAACCTACCCAGCTTAAACTGATAAATATTTGTTTGTTCCCTCTAGACCACATTACTCCGTGTTTATTCTAGGTCCTCAGGAAATGCCAAGCAAACAGAACTTGTACAGACTCACTGGACGGTGTTGTCTGAATGTTCTTGAACTAGCCAGGCGTCTCCTGCCTGTGGGAGTCCTCCTATTTATCATGTTTATGTATTATTAACTCCCTTGTCACTATATGGGGTTTTGATTTTTCTCAATCAGATGTAACATTGAACTGGCAGGGACTAGTTTGGAAATTCCAGTTTCCAAGATACAGGAATTCAGGGGCCACATCAATGGCTCCATGAGGTCAGCAAAACAGTGATGTGACACTTCACTCATGTTACTGTAACTCACTGTGAATGAAGTTGAGTTGACTTTAATCCACTGAGTTTATTAAAAAAAAATGTAGGAGTTGGTTTTTTGGCCCAATATGTCATAGCAAAGGGCAACAGATGTAAAAAAAAAAACAAAACTGGAAAAACTGGTAATAATAATTCTGCAGTTTCAATTAGTGATACTTCTTGTTCTGTAGAGATCACTTCTCAAAAGTCATCTTATTATCATCACAGGCAGGATTACAATGAAAGGTAATACCTATGTACAGATAACAAAGGATCGACCATTCACATCTTAATTCCCCTCCCTTAGCCAACATGCACACGGCCATGATCTTGATGGATCAGCACAGACGACACATGGATGACATCCGTGTGCTGGCCATACCTCAAATGGACAGGAATAGGACTTGTGCTGAGTTTTGCTCACAGTCCCATACACAGGACCATGAATGAGTCAGTGTGCTAGCCGTGAAAACCATGGCTAGCACATGGAGAGTGCAAACAGTTGTGTGCATGAGGCCTTACTGTATAGTGATCTCTCCATAGGTCAAAGGGCAAGTCAAAAAGCCCACAACACTTTCCCATTGAAGTCAATGAGTCATCTCCAAGGCTGCAGGTTCCTACGCACTGTGTGCCTGCTGTAAAACAAATCTTTGACTGCTGTAAACAGCAGCTTGGGGAAGATGACTGCACCATATACAGAAAATACAATAAAAAATGAAAACACATTAGAAAAACAAGAATATGGTTTTAACTAGCAAAAAAAATATAACTGATATATTCCCTTTAACCCTTTCCTGACATTTGACATACATGTATGTCATGACATTGGGTCTAGTGTATAGAGAGGGCTCTGGAGCTAAGATCCCTCAATACATGGCAGGTGCCAGCAAATAGCCGCAAGTAATATAACTCCTCAGATGCCGCGGTCAATTGTGACTGTGGCATCTGAGCAGTTATAAAGAGGAGGAAGTGTCCTTTGTGCTCAGATCGCCTCCTCACCCCCAATGTTGCGACAACAGGGTTCCATGTTATTTCTATGGCAGCCAGGAAGGCCCCAGACCTGCCATCTTTGTTCACCTTTTAACCCCTGCCTCAGGGGCACTGTGTTGTAGAAGCAATCAAAAGATTGTATATTCAAGCATCCTAGGGAGACTAAAAAAGTCAAATATAATTTTAAAAAGTATTTTAAAATAGAAACAAGTTTAGATCACCCCCCTTTCCCCACTTTGCACATAAAACTAGCTAAACAATAAAGGTATCACCACGTCCATAAATTTTCTAACTAATAAAATTATTTCTGAAACATGGTGAACACTGTAACAGGGAAAAACACAATACCCAAATTGCTGTTCTTTAATCACTTTCACTCCCCAAAAAATTGAGTACAAACGTGATCAAAGTGATACCCCAAAATGGTATGAGAAAAAAGAAAAAAATGACCCCAAAGTTCTCCCAAAAAACGATTGGAAAGTTTTGAAGATCACATTAAAAAGCTATGAAATATGGAAATGCAAAACAAATTTTGTTTTGAAAAAAAGTTTTTATTTCTGTGTAAACAGTAAAACAAAACAAAAACTATATAAATTTGGTTTGTGTAATCAAATTGACCCACAGAATAAAGGTAACTGGTCATTTTTACTGCACCCAAAAAACTATAGCAGAATTCTTCTATTTTGTAGTGCATTGTAGTGCACTAGAATATATTAATGACTTATTCCTCAGTAAATCTCTCAACCTACTAGCCAATACTGAAACCTGGATTCAGCAGTCTGATACGGCCTCCCCTGCTGCTCTGTCTCATAGTAGCTTACATTTCTCACATACTTCTAGGCCTGATAACAGGCAGGGTGGTGGGGTAGGCATACTTCTGTCACAACAATGCATTTTTCAGGTCCTTCCACTGGTACCCTCACTCACATTCCCCTCATTTGAAGTCCATGCTATCAGACTTTTCCGCCCACTCTCCTTATGAGTAGCCGTGATCTACCGCCTACCTGGCTCACCCTACCAATTTCTGGATCACTTCACTTTTTGGCTTCCCCTCTTTTTATCCAGTGAAATTCCTACCCTCATCATGGGTGACTTTAACATCCCCATTAATACTCCTGTCTCCCCAGCTGCCTCACAGTTTCTCTCAATAACCACTTCCTTTGGTCTTTCACAACTTTCCTCTTCCGCCACACATGTCGATGGCAAAACGTTTGATCTTGTCTTCCATCAACTCCTCACAGTTTCTAAATTTACTAACTCTTCTCTGCCACTCTCTGATCATAACCTTCTGTCTCTCACCATCAGTGCTTTCTCTCCTTCACAGGACACACCTACCCATCATACCTATAGGAATTTACGTGCTATTAACACCCAGCACCTCTGATACTCTACAGTCCTCTCTGTCCCCCATCTCTTCACTCTCCTGTCCCAACCTGGCCACCAGTCACTATAATGAAACCCTTAAGAGTGCATTAGTTGAGGTGGCTCCCCCCTCCACTCGAAAAGTTTGACACAGGAGGCAGCAACCCTGGCACACGCTACAGACGCATTTTCTTCAGCGATGCTCTAGGTGTGCTGAACACCTGCAGACTTCCTCCAATTCAAATTTATGCTTAAAACCTATAGCTCTTCCCTTCACCTCGCCAAACAAGCCTATTTCACCACTCTCATCTCTTCTCTCTCCTGTAACCCTAAAAGACTCTTTGAAACTTTTCACTCCTTACTCACTCCCAAGGTGCAAGTGCCATTCACAGACCTTAGTGCAGAAGACCTGGCCATTTATTTCCATGACAAAATTGATAAGAACCGTCAGGAAATAACTGCTCAATCCCCAGGTGGCATTCATCCCCTCACCAACTGCACTTCAGACTGTTCATTCTCATCTTTTGAACCTATTACAGAAGAGGAAGTCTCTCAACTACTTTCTTCTTCTCGCCCTATGACATGCATTAGTGACACTTTCCCCTCACACCTTCTCCAGTCTCTGTCGCCTGCTGTCACGACTTACCTTACTAAAATATTTAACCTCTCTCTTCTGGAATTTTTCTATCCTCTTTCAAACATGCTGTCATAACCCCACTACTGAAGAAATCCTCCCTTGACCCATCCTGTACTGCTAACTATCGATCTGTCTCTAACCTCCCCTTCATCTCCAAAATCTTGGAACGCTTGGTCTATTCTCGTTTAAGCTGCTATCTCTCTGCTAACTCTCTTCTTGACCCCTTACAATCTGGCTTCTGCACTCTGCACTCTGCTGAAGTGGCCCTCACAAAAGTCTCCAATGATCTCCTGATGGTTAAATCCAATGGTGACTTCTCTCTTCTTATTCTTCTAGATCTCTCTCAGCATTTGACACTGTTGACCATCAACTCCTCCTCACTATGATCTACTCTGTCGGCCTCACGAACACCGCGCTCTCCTGGTTCTCCTCTTATCTCCCAGACTGCACTTTCAGTGTATCATTTGCGGGCTCTGTTTCCTCCCCTCTTCCCCTTGCTGTTGGGGTTCCTCAGGGCTCGGTCCTAGGTCCCCTGCTCTTCTCCCTCTACACAGCTCCCATTGGACAAACCATCACCAGATTTGGCTTCCGATACCATCTTTATGCTGATGACACCCAATTATACATATCATCTTATGATATCACCCCTGCACTATTACAGAACACCGGTGACTGTCTCTCTGCTGTCTCAAATATCATGCCCTTGCTCTATCTGAAACTGAATCTGTCAAAGACTGAACTACTGCTGTTTCCACCATCTAATAGATCTGTCCCTGATATCTCCATTGCTGTCTCCGGCCTTAATATAACTCCCAGGCAGCATGACTGTTGCCATGGGGTTATGTTTGACTCAGACCTTTCCTTCACCCCCCATATCCAATCTCTCACACGCTTATGTCATCTCCACCTCAAAAACATCTCCAGAATCTGCCCTTTCCTTACCACAGATACACTAAAGACACTTATTGTTGCCCTGCTTCACTCTCGCCTTGACTACTGTAACTCCTAATCGGTCTTCCCCTTACTAAACTCTCCCCTCTACAATCTATTCTGAATGCGGCAGCCAGGCTCATCTATCAGTCTAGACGCTACAGCGATGCCTCCGGTCTGTGCCGGTCACTACATTGGTTGCCTATTCAATACAGAATACAATATAAATTTATCACCCTCATCCACAAGGCTCTCCATAATGCTGCACCTCCCTACATTTCCTCCTTCATCTCTGTCTATCGCCCAACCCGTGCTCTCCATTCACTCAATGACCTAAGACAAGCATCCCCTATTATCAGAAACTCCCATGCTCGTATACAAGACTTCTCCCGAGTTGCACCACTTCTCTGGAATGCTCTACCCTGGACAATCAGATTAACTCCCAATTTCTACAGCTTCAAGTGCAAACTAAAGACATATCTTTTCAGACAGGCCTATCACAATTCCTAATGTAAACCCTATCACAGTTAGAATCCCTAAAACGAACCCTCCTCTGATCACGCTCCCACATTACCTCACAGGATATGATGCCATATCAGACTAACTTTATATGTCCAGGCACCATCTGCACGTTAAAGGACACAACTGGTGACGGCTCATACAGTTTTATATATGTGTAATGACAGTAACCTCTATTACAAAATTGTCTGACCATTGTACAAGCAATGCTACCTCCGATGCCGCACCTGCTACCTCTTGTGTCACCCCCTCTACCTCATAGATTGTAAGCTCTTGCGAGCAGTGCCCTCAATCCCATTGTGTGAATTGAATATTTCTTTGTAATGTATCTTTTTTGTCTGTACTTGAACCCTACAAATTGTACAGTGCTGCGGAATATGTTGGTGCTATATAAATAAAATGTATTATTATTATTATTAACATTAAATAGTGCTATTAAAAAATACAACTTGTCCCTCAGAACACATAGAGCTCACAGGGCTATATGAACACCTTTTAACACTATATTCACACAACTGTGGTAAAAAACAGCCGTGCAAAAATGGACATTTTTTTCATGGCTGTTTTACACCCGAGGGGCACCCGTTTTCACAGTGCCTTCATTCATTTGGGTGTATTGAGTCTAAAAATAGGATGTCACATCACCTATTTTTTGACTGTCCAGTAAAATGGAGCATCAAAAAGTTGGTCATGTGAATAGCCCCATTCACATACAGTGAATTTAATGCAGCCGCATGATGGCTGTTAAATAAACAGCCATCACGCGGCCGATTATCACTGTTGTGGGAATATAGGCTAAGGCTAAGTTCACACCTGCGTCTGGTTTCCGTTCGGGGATTCCGTTCCCCATTCTGCTTGAAAAATGTGGAGAGAAAAGTCCTGCAGGCAGGACTTTTCGCTCTGCATTTTTCTGGCAGAAACCCGGCAGACCCCATTATAGTCTATGGCTATTTTAAGCGGTTGGGTTTCCGTTTTTTGGTCCCCAAGCGGACCCGAAGAGCGGAAACCCGAACACAGGTGTGAACCTAGCGTAAGTCAGTGTTACTATTACTAACAGCTGAGCTGCCCTAGGCATGGTCCGTCATGAACATGCAATAAATGCATTCCTATATGTGAATATATCCTATATGTGTCATCATAAAAATGGCATGCTTTCTGCACAGCCTCCATTGGACTGAATAAATAGTTTTTGATGCAGTTTTTGAGCACAGCAGTGGATCCAAAAGAGAGGGGAAATTTTTTTAAAAAACTTTTCCTTCCTCTTGGATTCAGTCTTGGCTTTAGGTAAAAAAGCATCAAAACCTTCCTGTGTGAATCCATCCTAAAAGTGCCAGTCACAGTGACCCATAATTGTATTGATACATTTTTGCTGTGACTTTCACTGACTTGCAACAGAAATGGCAAGTTTTTGTTTTTTTTTACATAATTTTGCAAACGTTAATAAAACTGGCACATTTCAGTCGCAGTCTTTATTACTACATTTTCCACGGTCCCTCTGATGTATTTTGTTGTATCTATACTTTTGTGTTTATATAAGCATTTGCTTCAAAAGCCTCAAATAGTCCCCCTAATTCACAAGCGCAAGCAAGAATCATTATCTGGAATGGCAAACTAGGGCAACTAAAATACAAGAGATTTATCACTGCTGTGCAGCGGCTAGCTTCTGCTTGAGAAATCCAGACTCATGGCCCACTTTTGAAGTTTTTTCTTTCTCTTATATATTAGAGCTGTGGATCGGGGAGCGCAGTACTGTATTTACTAACAAACTCACGTGAACCGGTTATGAGTACTACAGTAAGAAAGGAATATGCCAGCGCTCATGATATAAAGCTCCTTCTCTTTTTCAGACAGTCGTAATGAGGCCATATTTTAGTATATTTATTATGGCCATAAGATCTTATGATGATCTATATTTAGTTCAAGGGGAAGTTTCTTTGCTATGGGTGTAAAGATGCTAAATGTACCCATTATACCATGGCAGGGGTTTCACCAAACTTGCCAACTTACTGGGAAATTTCCAGGAATCACACCTCCTTTTCACAAAGTCCCATCCACTTTGGGACATAACGTGCACCCTTCTACTCTTTGTGATACGGAAATCGATTGTGCCAGACACACTGCTTTTTTGCAATGTGACCAGCACATAAAGTGGCCACTTCACAAATAACATGATGACCAAGACTGGTCCTACTCGCTGGGAAGATTTTCCTACTCTTCCAAGATGATGAGAGGTCCCCTTTTTTTGTGGGTGTTTCCTGGAGGTTTTTGGGGAGTTGGCAAATATGGATTTCAGAGTCCTCCTCACCTTAGGCATTCCCTGAAGTTCAGCATCATAGCTGTGAAATGGACAGTCCTTCACTTTTCTGAGAGTGCTGACCTATCCTTAAAGTAGGTTATCAATATCTGATTGGTGGGGGTCTACAGGACCTCTACAGATCATCTGCTTAAAGCAGCAGCAGCTCTCAGATGAGTAATGCTTCTGCTTCATAGGCCAGTTTGCAGCTCAGTCCCATTCAAGTGAATGGGGCTGAGCTGTAATACCAAGCACAGCTACTATACAAAGTACTGTACAGCGCTGGTATTCAGTGAAGAAATGCTTCAAACGACTTCAACTTCAAAGTGGTGAGGGTCCTAGTTGTCATACCCCACCAATCAGATATTGGTGACCAATCCTAAAGCTAGTTCATCTATGTAACTCCTAGTAAACCTCTATAATTGCATGAAATTGCATTATACTCTGGAAAATACAGCTGTGGAGTCTAACTGGTTGTGTAAGGAAACTTTATGACAACTTGTTTTTTTCTTCACTCAATTCATTGGCAAATGGCTTCTCATGTCACCAAATTTTGTCTCTTTCCTCTGGTGATATATAATTTTTAACTCATTTGCCACTGAGGGTGCGGCAACTATGAAAAAAATTACTATTTATATTGAATTTGAACACAGTCTGTATTACTGTCCTCGCTCTTGACTTATGTTTAGCTTCGAGAAGCGACAAGAAACAGTGTAGCAGTGTACACAATAAGGCAGATTTATTAGGCCTTGTACACCAGTTTTCTGGCCTACCCTGGACCCCTATCCTGTGCATGAATGATCAGTATGAAAAATCAGGGCCAGGATATCTCTTTTAAGGGGATAGATAGATAGATAGATAGATAGATAGATAGATAGATAGATAGATAGATAGATCCTGTTTTCTTATGATGGATAGGAGAAGTGACCAAAAGAGGACCAAGCACCTTTCTACCAAAGGCCAGTCTGGTGTTCCCCTCCAGAATCAGTCTAAACCTGGGTTTCTTCTGTTCTCATACATTTCTTGGTCACTCCTCCCCCCTCTCCTTTCCATAGACTTCTATCAATATGAGTCATCTGAGTCATGTGACCTGCAGTGCATCTCGAGATGGATAGATCAGGGATTTTTAACAGAGGGAGGTGGAAGAAGGAAACAGCCTGATAAGAGCAGAAAGAGAATCCCCTTCTTACACTAGGGAGTACTAAAACTGTTACTTAGTGGGAGTGGCATTGCCAGACTCCCAACGATCCGAGATTGATGACCTATCCATCAATATTAAAGGAGTATTCCCACGAATATAACCATATTTATATTTGTAGACAAATAAACGTCAAACAATTTTGTAAGTATAAGTAATTAAAAATGTTGCTTTTTTGATTTTCTCTAACCATCTTAGTGGTGAAAGTCTTTTGTCTTTATCCGTTGACATGGCTGGATTTCAGAGTACAGAAAGTTCCTGCATCCATGGTTGTGTCCATTGCCAACTGATCAAGACAACAGACTGTCACCACTAAGACAGTTAGATGAGGTTTTAGATGATCAAAAATAGTTAGATCACCAAAATGCTTGATTATTTATATTTGCAAAAATGTTGAGACTACATATTTCAATATGGTTATGGGAACATTCCATAACCTTTAAGTGGAGGCAGTAGGGCAGCTGCATGGGAGAGGGGGATGCTGCATGGTGGTAAAGACAGAGACACTTTGGGAACCTTTGCCTGTGCAGCATGGACAGTGAGACTACCAGCCCAGAAATACAGTAGAACAAATGCTTACTTGTATATCACCATCATAAGCCACAGTTCTCTTACAGACATTGTCAGTCACTGGTCTACATAGGGCTCACAATCTATATTCCTTATCAGTAAGTCTTTGGAGTGTGGGAGGAAACCAGACTACCCACACAAACATGGGGAGAATATACAAACTCCTTGCAGATGTTGTCCCTGGGAGGATTCAAACCCAGGGCTTCAGCGCTGCAGTGCTAACCACTGAGCCACCATGCTACCCAGACAGAGACTGGCTGCACTGGAAGGAAGGGTCTGTTTTTCCAGTGTGTGGACTTATGGGGCAAAAGGGGACAGTGACAATAGTACAACTACTTCCCAGATGTGGAGAAATAGTACTATTCTGCAAGTATTGTTCATCTTGTATTCAGACGTTAAGCTACTGTCATACTGCAGTTGCAAATTGCATTGAGCTGTTTCCTTAAAAGAGAGGGTACCCCTTTTCAAAGGACTTGGACTAAGACTGTGTTTGTCTTATAGTAGCTTAGGGCAGCGCATAAGTTAGTTGCATGTTGTACACTTGTAGCTGAGGTTAGTATGATTTCCATGAAAGGTAGCAAAGGGTTACCTAAGAGTAACTTCTAAACAAAATGACTGGTGCAAACCCCCATGTGGTGTGAAAGCAGAACAACCTGGGGTCCTGGCCCTAGTTTAAGGATCACTCAGAAAGTCCTTTCACTGTTAAATAAATATGGAGGATTCCGCCTCAAAATCAGCGAAAAATTTCGCCCTAAATCTGCCTCCTATTGTATTCAATGGGAAGCAGAGATTGAAGCATAATGCTGAAAAAATAGGCATCCTGCTCAATCTTACCATGGATTCTGCAGTTGATTCAGCTGCAGAACCTGTGGCATGAGTCACTCCGCTTACTAGGCCCCACTGCTGGTAGTCAGAGGGGCAGAAAGTGGAAAGGAATATGAGGTGGCTTAAATTCATCTTCCATTTCCACTGTGTGTACATACCCTTGGTATATTAGTGCCTGGGCCCACCAGAGGATCCTGTGGGTCAATCTAAAACTGCGGACACCCAACCAAACCAAGACAGACATCACTTCCAAGGCTACTCTTGAGCAGTTCCTCTACAAAAATCCTACCGACATCCATCTGCTACTAGACAACTTATTATTGGGTCATATCAAGTCTAATAGTACGGATTTGAGTATTGCTGACTTATATGGATAGCTCTAGACACGTGCTGTTATTTTATGAATGTCATCTTTAAGAAGGGGTCCTAGAGCATCAAGGGCCCAAAGCAAGTTTTTTTGTCCCAATCATAATAGGCCATGTCTATGTCTCTCTGAAATGTACCCTATTACATAGTAAGGACAACCACAAGCAATCTGCATCTCCTTGATCTGACTTGCCTTTGCTCTGAAAGGTCACCAACGTGATTGGTTGCTCAATACCAAAGGTCATACTTCTACTTTACTATTACTTAGCACTATTAAAATAACTTAAGTGGCTACCATGCCTACATTTTTATACACTTATGACCTATGGTTTTGCCATGTGATGAGCACCGGCTGACACAAACCGGGACCTTATGATTTGGCTGGTCTGTAGGTCGCATGCACCTGCCCAGATATGATATTTTCTACTGGTCATATGACTAGATATAGCAGAACTGAACTGGTCATTTAACCTTTTCCGGCTGCATTCTTTATGCGCCCATGTGCCTATCTATCATGATGTTGCTGTAGTCGTGTCACATGACAAACTTAGCTGAGATTTAAAGGCCAAAATTTTACAAGTAAATCAGAAACTGTGCTGGAAAAAAAGCGTGGAGTGGAAAATAAACTAGATACCTATGCTGGATTACGCCAGCCTGTGACATCATCAAGAGTATTCATTTCACGACTCCTACGTCTGTAGGAATTTGCACTTACACGTGATCTCACTTACACCCATGACTTTTTTTCCTCTATTAACCCTTAATAAGCAAGTACACAGACTGGTGTATGACTTTCTAAGAAGGAAGGAAGAAGGAGACGTGTGTATAGTCTACGTCCCACCACATGCTGCTCTTCTACACAGTTAAAGTCAGGCTACTCCACCTGTTCAGATCAGGCTGTCACCGTGACAGACACATGCCAATCCATTCTGTATTGACCTGCACAGATTTGTGATGTATGTGCAAACAATGCACAAACAGTGACACGGACAGAAAGCTAAAAGCCCAAGGATCTGGGGAAGACGGATGGTAAGTGAATGTCCCTGACTGCAATTTAGCAAGGACAGTATACAGTGTCTTGGTTTCTGCACTGCAAGAATGCATCTCCTTTCTATAGGCAGAAATGACAAGTCACTGGTTGTTCTGCTTGAGGGCAGACAGGCACCGAGGTGGATGCACCTTAATGTCTTTTATGTCCCTATGATATCCCCATACACTATATATAAGATTTCCATCTTTCAAGCTTGAAAGAGAATTTCACCTGCATCAGGAACCCAATGCGCATTCAGAAAACAGCAGCCCTTTATATTTTATAGACCACGTAACTTACAAAGCTAATGCCCAATAAATGCCCCATAAATCAACATTTACTAACAAAGTATCCTGCAAACATAAACTCTGTATTTTATATAATTCATTACTATTATATTGTCTATAGTGGTTGGGATCATTCCTAGACAGGTTGGCAGCCAGAATAATCTACAGGTTTGTGGTTACAATAATCTTCTGGCACTTGATCTATGGGTAAGTGTTTAGGATTGTACATTTGGAAGAAAGGTTTGATCCTTGGATCCACCCTATGCACTGTATGCAGTTCTTCAGAAACTACTCACTGTATGCAGGTCTGCACCATAAGTTCATCATATAAGAACCTTCTGCACTAGTTGTGCTCTTTAAAGAGTTAAGTAGAGCGAAGAAAAGCAATAATGAAGTCTGGACATGGAAATGACTAAATGTAAGCAGATTATAAAAGCAATGCTGCATAGGCAGTCAAAATGCAAGGGTGCTCTACAAACATGACCAAAGTCTTCCATAGTTGTGTGTCACATAGATAGCATCAGGATAGTGGGATACATTCAAGACAATGAAAGTTTGGATACATCATTGCAAGTGCACTAGGTTGACCTTAACTCTTTACAACCCAGTGGTTAGTTCATCTGGCTGTAGTATGTTGCATGACATGATGGTCACCTTCTCAATGACCTTTGAAGGAGCAGCATCAGAATCACCTACCTGGCTGCAGGAGGTGTGATTGGAGAGGAAGGGTAGGAGAGCATCTTCTGGGAGCCCATAGCTCGCCATCCTATACAGAGGAAAAGCTGTGCAGGAGAAGAAGAGGAGGAGGAAGAGCTAGGAGGGTGCAGGTGGTGCAGTGCCTACACAGTCTACCCTTGAATAGGCTAGGTGCTGCCTGGGTCTCCTTGCCTTGCAGCTGAACGATGGAGTGTTGGGAGCAGATCCCGAGCAGTATGTGAGGACTAGAGGAGAAGCGAAGGAGGGGCAAAGATACAGAGAGAGAGAGAGAGAGGGAGAGAGAGAGGGAGGATGATGACTGTGTGACTGTGACACAGGGACAGAGGAGGCACAAGCACAGCTCCAAGACTTTGCACTTCATTTGTACAAGTCTTGCCCAAGCAAGGATGCAAAAGTCTTCGCTGCAGCAGTGACAGTGCCCAGGACACAATCCTTTTATAGACACGTCAGTAGTACATTAGAAAACATCTACAAAACTAAGTTCACACATGTTAAAAAACTCTAAGGAGACCTAAGTCGCCCAGAGAGGCAATGCTTCCTCTTTTCATATGTCCGATAAAGACAAGTGATAATGATAGATGTAATATTGGCAGTACCAGATCCATTAGTTACCACCGACCGAAAGATGGGATCAAGAAAAAGGGGATATAAATTGAAACCAGGCGGCAGAAGGAGCAGAATATTATTATTATATATTATAATAATTATTATATATTAGAAATATATTATCTAATATTATATATTAGAAGTTATTCTATTGAAAGAGCAGCGGATACTTGGAATGGACTTTCAGTAGAGGTGGTAGTGAATTAAAAGGAAGTTTCCAGGCTTAAAAATGTCTCAGTTTTTCCTTCTGTCATGACGGCTTTGCTGTAATATTGTGAGCAATGATCAAATATGTTTATTATCTGCTGAGAGATATTTGCTGTAATAAAGTATAATCACACAAAAAATTATGTAAAGGTTACATACAGGTGCATCTCAATAAATTAGAATATCTGTGAAACGTTCATTCATTTCAGTAATTCGGTAATACAATCCATAATCAGCGTCTTCCATGATTGTGTGTCCTACTGAACCAGACTGAGGGACCATTTAAAGGCTTAGGAAACCTTGGCAGGTGACACTGAATTTACAATACTGAACTTTTTCACAATATTCTAATTTTCTTAGATTTGGGTTTTCCTTACCTGTAATCGATAATCAACATTTACAGAAATAAAACACTCTGTATGTAAAGAATCTAGAAAATATAGGAGGTCACTTTTTTAATTTAATAACTGAAAGAAATAAACGTTTCAAAGATACTCTAATTTATTGAGATGCACCTGTAAAAGTGCCAGGAATGAAGCAATGAACTTTCTTGTGACAATGGTAGGCATCTAGTTCTGGCTCACACTTAGGCTATATTCACACAAAGGTCAAAAACTTTGTAACAGCCGTAAGACAGCCATTTTTAGAACACATTGATTTTATATCTATTCACATGTCAGTTTCTTTGATGGACCATCAAAACATAGAACACGTCCTATCTTTGTCAATTTTCACAGATCCCTCAATAGAAAGAGGAATCGGAGAAACGGGTCCCAGATGGATGCCAAATGAACATAAAAAAATGACCTTTTTTGGCTATTTTTCAAAGCTGTTGTTTACAATGTTGTTTACAGTGAACAAGCTACAATTTTTGCACAATTCAAAAAAAGTCACAAATTTGCATGAATTGGATTTTTTTAAATGAATCTTTGGGGCATAACCTGCATATAAAATCTTCCATTAAGACCTTTGTATGCAGTACCACAAGTAAATCTAAGGCTCCACTTTACGTAAATGCAGCGTTTTTTTGTTGCAAATTTTGCTGCAGTTTTTTAAGCCAAAGTCAAGAGTGGCTTTGACAAGGAATGGAAAATATAAAGGAAGCTCTTAGACGTTTCCCTTCTGTTAAATCCACTCCTGACTTTAGCTCAAAGAACTGCAGCAAAATCTGCAACAAAACTCTTGTGGGGCCTAAGCCTTAAGGTTTAATAGATATAGGAATGGGGAGGACATTTGCTACAATTCATTTATGATCAATGCAACAGAGTGTGAACATAGCCATGTGCTTCTACCTACTATATTATAAAAGTTATAAAACTATGACAATTGTACTGAAAACGGAGGGGAATTAGTTCAAATGGTAGAGCGCTCGCTTAGCATGCGAGAGGTAGCGGGATCGATGCCCGCATTCTCCAGAAACTTTTTGCTTATCTTATCTTTGCTGCTGTAACACACTGAATTTCCCCACTGTGGGACTATTAAAGGACTATTATTATTATTAAAACATATACAACATAGTTTACTCAGAGGACTGTCCAGGTGGAATCCCAGGAGCTAACTAAATCGATACAGTATTTTTAGTAGTGTTTAAAGTATTGGTATTGGGAACTACATGGCAGTCAGGGCTCTTTAAGGCGGTATTATATTGATACTGCATATTATTAGGGCAATATATGGTACATGATATGTGCTGTGTATTGCAGATTTCTCTTGGTGTAAACAGAATAAGAATCCTTTAGATGCCACAGGAGATAGCTCTCGTTGACTTAGGAACTCCCCCATGAAAAGATATATATTTTATAGCACAAAGCCCCCAGGTCATGGTTTTTTTTAGGCATTTCAGCCAAGTGGCAAAGATATACCAAGGCAAAGTACGGAGGGTGATACACAGAATAGTGGAAGTCAGGGTATCAGACAATTCATCAAGGTCAAACATGTCCCAAGGTCAGAGGCGCAAATATGTTAAACAATATAGTCAGCAACAGGGATGGCAATGGGGTACAAACCTGCAGGTCTGACAGTAAGGTAGAGACAGATCCTACTTTATATAGGCAGATTAGTGATGACATCAAAAAGGAAAAGTCAAGAATGCGACCAGTCCAAAAGCAGTGACTGGAAAAGGGAGAGAGAGTTCAGAAATGTGGTGGTACTATATAGCAGTATTATGTGGGACAAAATTACAATAAAAACTGCCTAAGGCTGAAGCTCCACGTTGCAAAAACGCAGCTTTTTATGTTGCAGATTTTGCCGCGGTTTTTTGAGCCAAAGTCAAGAGTGGCTGCAAAAGGTACGGGAAATATATAGGAAGCTCTTATACTTCTACCTCAATTCAATCCTGGCTTTTGCCCAAAAAAATGCAGCAAAATCTGCAACAAAAAAAGCTGCATTTCCACAACGTGAGGCCTCAGTCTAAGGGTATGTTCACATAGCAGATTTTGCACAAGCTGAAATATTCAACTTCAGGAATTTGAACCTGAATTTCTTTCTGCTTGACCAAATTCTGCACCAGCCAGGCAAAATTTTAATGCCTCCCATTGAAGTGAAGGATGACAGAAAAATTCTGCCTGGCTGATGCCAGCTAACAGAATTTTTTCTGCTAGCTAAAAAAAATCAGCTACAGGAAAAAAATCAGCATCTGTCTCCTATTGAAATAAATGGGAGACAGATTGCAGGTGGAATTTGGAACTGATTTTCATCTCCAAATTCAGCTGTGTGAACATACCCTAAAAATTCCAAGTAAGGCCGGGGCCCCATGTGGCGAACCCCATCTTCACAGTGCGGGAAAATATACACTGTAGACACGCTGCGATTTCCAAAACTGTCACAGTTTTGGAAATCGCAGCATGTGAATTATACCTACGGAAATGCCAGCGGTTTCCCTATACATATAATGGAAGCAGAAAGACCACAGAGGGGAAAAGTGCTGCAGGAAGAAACACGATGCGTTGTCGCCGTGGTTTTTCCCACACCTCTTTTTTGCTGCAGGACGCTACATGGGGCCTTAGCCTAAGGCTGGGTTCACATCTGCGTCAGAGTCTCCATTTGGAGACTCCATCACAGTGACTGCTGAAAATCGCCTGATGAAAATGTGCTGTAAATCCGACTTTTTTCGTCCGGAAGTTTCAGTTTAAAACAATGGATACCCAACAGATCCCATTATAATCAATGGTGTCCGTCAGTCACTGTTGGTGTCCGCTGTTTCTGCAGTCTGTGTGTCCATTTTCCTGGTTCTCCGACGGACCAGAACAATGGACGCCTGGTCACAGATGTAAAACTAGTGTAAGGCTGAAGCCCCACGTTGTGAAAACGCATTTTTTTTTTGTTGCGAAAAACGCATGGGAAAAATTGCAACATTTTTCCGTACCAGCAAAATGAATGAGATTCTGGCTACAGAAACAGTATAGAAAAGCTGCGCTTTCAAAAACGCACGCATTTTTACATATAAAACGCGGCATGTCAATTATACCTGCGGAAACGCTTGCTTTTTTCCTTATAGGTTTAATAAGGGTAGAAAATCTGCAGAGAAAAACACAGCAAAAATGCAAAACACTGCAGGAAAAAATGCTTTTCCACTGCATTTTTTTCCCGCAGCGTTTTTTAGCTGCGTTCCGCAACATGGGGCCTTAGCCTAAGGGAGTTCTTTTATGTTTTTTGACCAGGCCCTTATTTTATATAAACGGACCTGCTCAGACAGTTGTCATTTTTTAATCTTTCCTCCAACGACCTTTACCAGTAGAAAACATCTTACAATCATCAAATAAGCTTGCATGGCGGAATATACAAGATCTTACGACTACCCACTGTAAAAACCCATAAAAAATGACAGTACACTCACATGAATACAGGGAAGATGACGAGAAACTGAAAGACTCCTCTGGTGTATCCCGGGAAAACTGGACAGATTTATAGGACTGGACAGATATATTTCACTGGGATATGCCCGGTCCCATAGGCTTTAAATTTACACTCTATCCTGACATAAATGTAATCTCTTGTGTATAGTAATACATTTAACCTTTAGACAATCCCAATCTGTTGCATCAATAAAACAAAACTAGAAAAAAATTCGGACATGTTGGTATTTTTTCCCTCTGCAGATGATTGATGTTGTTGTCACGTAGAGTCCAGTGTAAGTGACAATCTGCAGATAATTTATGTGTGGTTCATTCAGGCTTCTGTCTAGAGATTTAAGAGCAGTTATCGTCTTTCACATCACAGCAAAAAGTTCTGCTCATATGTGTCTGTAATAATAATTTCTTCAAGAAAATGAATAGTCTCTAAATATTGCCCAATTGAGTTTCAAACTAGCATGCCATGGGCCCACTAGAGGATACGATTTGAAGGGCTACTTTTAACCCCTTACTACCCCAAGTTTGGGCCTTTAGGACATATCAATTTTTAAATTTTTTCTTTCCCATGTTGATAGAACCATAACTTTTGTATTTTTCCATGAACATAGACGAATGAAGATTTGGTTTTTGTGGGATGAGTTGTTCAGGTACACTATTTCGAGTGTCACAAGCACAGGATCCAAGAAATCATAAAACTTAACCTTTAATGTAAATTATAATAATAAATATTTAAGACGGTCAGAGAATATCACCAATTAATGTGCACAAAACAAACCGTGCTGTAGATAAAAAAAAAGGGGAACGGTCTTACCCGGACCTACTGAGAGACGTTGGGGACTCAACGGGACTTACAGATGAAGGGCTGGTATAATTATACCCTATCTCTCACCTATGTCCCGCAATGACTCCTGTCCTAACAAGGACAGTCCCAAAACTCTCCCTGTATCCCCTTATCAAATTAGATCCATTTATCCAACGCGTTTCATGTCCCAACCAGATGGAGGGGCAATCCTCAGGGGATTTCAAAATATAAGCCCAGTGGGGAGTAACAGCCCATCAAGCTACTCAACCGTGTATTATCATAGCTTGCCAGTTGTAGGGCTGTGCAGATGTACGCTCCACCCTGAATGCAGGGGAGCATATGTGTCAGCAGTAGTCCTGTAATTTTCGAGGTACAAAAAAAGTTTTAAAAAATTAACTCTTTCTGGGAGAGAATGAAAAAAACAGCAATTCTGTGATTGATTTTTTTTTTACGTTATTCACAGTGTGTTATCAGAGACAACAGGAGCATAGCTATAGGAGGTGCAGCGGTAGCAGTGGCTACAGAGCCCTGGACCCTGAGGGAGCGCCAATGGTCTCTGCACATGGCACAGGGTTGGTAGGGGCCCCATTGGGGACATATTTACTTTTTTTGCAAGTCAGTATTCTTACAAAATGGTTTGTTTTATGGTTTATTACTTTTACAGAAAAGATACTCTTTTATAAAAAAAAAAATAAAAAAAATCATTACCTGTTGTGTTGCCATATACTGTTAGCAATATCTTTTCTTCATTTTTGTATGAGGGCTTGCTTTTTGCTGGATGAATTGTAAACTTTGCTGGTACCATTTTCAAGATATTTTGATCACTTTTCATTCCATTTTTTTGAAGGCAAGATAAAAAAGAACAGAAAATCTGATGAAATGACATGTAACATGATTCAAGTCAGCAAGATTAAAAAAAAATTATTTTGTGTCGTCTCATTCATAGGTGAGTCCAAGCCTGGCTGTCTTCTTCAAAACTCTCTTTTCTTACATACTTTTCTAATAATAATAATAATAATAATAAATTATTAAAAAATGAATAATGTTGTAAATTTACTCGGTGGAAAAAATGATCCGGTGAAAATGTATTACATGAATTTACATAGCATGACCCCTGGTGTTCAAAGTGTATATCAATTCCACGTCCTGTAAATGTGCCGAATGCTGGAGGACGCACATGCACTGCAAAGCCTTTCAAAGCAATCCTGCAGACCAGCTGATAGAATTTCCTTTCTGTCCCGCTTGTCAGGGAAGGAGCAGAGACTCTGCAGTAGCATGTCATCAAACCTAATATCCTGCAATGTAACAGACTATATACCTGTGACAGACCTTTATGTAAGGTAATCCATGATGTACACTAGCACCATGGTAAATTAATGGGTTGAGCTCTCATTGGGAGTAGGACCAAAGAAAACATATACAGTCATGGGCGTAAGTGTGGGCACCCCTGAAATTTTTCCAGAAAACAGAGTAAAAAGGCAAATTGGACATAATTTCACACAAAACTCCAAAAATGGGCCAGACAAAATTGTTGGCACCTTTTCAAAATTTTGTTTCAAGCATGTGATGCTCATTCAAGCTCACCTTTGGCAAGTAACAGGTGTGGGCAATATAAAAATCACCCCACTGCTGACACAAAGACATAAAAAAATAGATTGCAGTTTGCCAAAATGTACGTGAGAGAGACAAAATCCTTCTGGGGAAATGTCTTGTGGACTGATGAGACTAAGATAGCTAAGACTAAGAGCTTTTTGGTACAGCATATCATTGTGTGAAGTTATGTCCAATTTTGCCTTTTTTTTTTTTGTTTTTTGTGTTGTTCCAATACCCACAAAGGAAATAAACGTGTAATTGCAATAATTTTCTGGGAGAAATACTTCTATATAGATATTGCCCTTGGTCAGATTCGAGCCCTGGGCTGCAGTACTGCAAGGCAACAGAGTTAACCATTGAGCCACCAGGCTGTCTATTATAAAGCATAGGCCAACTCTCTTAGGGGATGTTTTTTAACATGCAACAGCTCTGTAAAGATCTAATTCAATCTAATTATTATATTAATTGCATACAAATGTATACAGAGTGTTTAGATGCAATGATCTGTCAATAGGACAGAAAATCAGACTTTGATAATGTAAGGCCATTCCTCTGCTGATGGTCTTGAATAGAGATGGGAAAACCTCTGAAGATTGGGTCCCAACTTGTTTGAATAGAACCAGAAGTGAAATTATTATACTCTAGGTTCTCTTCAGACCCCATAGTATAATATGTGGACAGCCAGGGGAGGTGTAAAAATTAAAAAAAATGTATATTTACCACCTTCCCTCACCTCTTCTGGGTCTCCTGGTGTTGTCCAGCTCTCTCTCTAGTCTCCTATGGCCTCTTTGGTGACATCATGACGCTTGGCGCATCCCATGTGGCTCAATCACAGACCTCAGCAGTAACTCTGGGCACATGACATCCCCAAAGAGGCCGGAAGAGGATCGAGAGAGAGAGATGGACGCTGCAAAGAGGCCCAGAAGAGGTGAGGAAAGGTGAGTATAAATGTATGTTATTTTTGCACCTCCCCTGAGTATAATAATTTAACTTGTGTTCGCAAAACTTTTGGCAAATTCGGGACGAATCCTGTTTGATGCGAACTGGATCTCTAGGTCTTTGTTAATATAACTGTTAATATATTAAGATGTCAGATATGTTTCCATTATAATTTCAGTGTCTCTATTTCCAATTGTCTCTATATGTAATTTACATTAACATTCCATTATTAGGGTAATGCCACAAGTAGGAGCTGCTGTATGACCAATGTGCAATCCACAAATCAGCGAGGTTTTACAATACTTCTTTATGTCTAGTTAGTTTTTAAGTCAGTCTTTACCAGGAATATTAGCCCTGTAACTGGTATGTCTTGGGGTTGCACACTGTACATTTTATCAGGTCATTACCGGAGAGAAAGAAGGAATAACTAGGTAATATTGTCTGAAATATATATATTTACTTGAACAGGGTCAGTTTCTGATTTCTATACGTCTGGGTAGGGCACCACTAAAATGGCAGATTTTGTGGGGTGTTTCTGGCATGCACTGGTAAGCACCTACCAAAAGTGGTCTAATTGGTGAACTGTTGACTGGGTAAAGGGCACCCAAAAATCATTGATATGCATTGGCAGTGAAGACTAACCTATCTGGTTTGAACCCACATAAGAGCTACTATAGCACAAATTGCTGAAAAAGTTACTGCTGTCTGTGATAGAATGGTGTCAGTACACTGCCAATTCCTTCACTGGCTACCCGTTGCCCAGTGAGTAGAGTTCAAATTACTAACGCTGACATACACAACCTGTCCCCTCCATATATCTCCGACCTAATCTCCCGCTACCTGCCCTCACGTAACCTCCGATCCTCCAAAGACCTCCTACTCCGCTCTGCTCTTATCCGCTCTTCACATAACCATCTCCAAGACTTCTCCCATGCATCCCCCATATTCTGGAACTCATTACCAAGACACATAAGACTGACCCCCACAATCACAAGCTTCAAGAAAGCCCTGAAGACTCACCTATTCAGGAAGGCCTACAACCTCCAATAACACTACTGTCACCACACCACCACCTGAACAACTTTACCCCCACCTTCTGTCTCTATCCCTCTTCCCTTATAGATTGTAAGCCCTTGCGGGCAGGGCCCTCTGTCCCACTGTGCCAGTTGGTCACTGTTAGTATGATATTTGTTTTGTACATTTTGTGTACCTTATGTAAACCTTCAAATGTAAAGCACCATGGAATTAATGGTGCTATATAAATAAACAAGGATAATAATAATAATGTCTAAATCTACTGAGGTACTTCATACTGTGCTGTCCATCAAACAGTCAAAGCCATCCACCAGCTTGTTGAAGAATACAGGAAGTGAGAAAAAGAGATAATAGGCAAACTGGTGAGAGAAGGAGAAAAAGGGAGGAAAACCCCTTTAGGCTTGGGCCCCACATTGCGGAAATGCAGCTTTTTTTGTTGCAGATTTTGCTGCAGTTTTTTGAGCCAAGAATGACTACAAAAGAAATGGGAAATATATCAGAAGCTCTTATATTTCTACCTTCTGCTCAATCCACTCCTGGCTTTGGCTCAAAAAAACCACAGCAAAATCTGCAAAAAAAAAAAAAGCTGCGTTTCTGCAATGTTAGCCTCAGCTTTAAAGGTTTAGTCCTAAAAAAAAAAAAAAAAAAAAAGCAAAAACTAATGTCGGGGTACCTGCCCTGATACATACCTATATCCTCTTTTGCTTCTCGTTTTGCTTCTCGGGGTTTGATTGTGAAAAAAAAATGGCCAGCACTGTTCTCCTCCATGTAAAACCTGTTCTGGAGGGGATTTCTACTGCTGGAGGGAGATGGGGCAGGTGGAGTCGAGGGAAGAGCTTAATATGGTTTTTGTACAAACTGTTTATAAACCAAACAGGATTTCTGAGGCAGTGACCATGGCTGCACTATTACCAGAAAATGGTGGAGCAGGATGGCCTCTCTCCCCAGATGCATCACTAAATTCTGGTGTTAATGCAGTCATGGTCACTGACTCCAAAATTCTGTCAGATTGATACACAGCCAGAACACAAACCATGGTGTTAAGCTCCTTCCTCAACTCCACCCAGCCTCGATCCAGAACGGTTTTTACATATCGAAGAGCAGCCGCTGCCTTTTTTTTTTTATAATTGTACTTCTAGAGACAAACATGCAGGTACAGTGGAGAAAAAAGTATTTAGTCAGCCACCAATTGTGCAAGTTCTCCCACTTAAAAAGATGAGGCCGGCCTGTAATTGACATCATAAGTAGACCTCAACTATGAGAGACAAAATGAGAAAACAAATCCAGAAAATCACATTGTCTGATTTTTTAAGAATTTATTTGCAAATTATGGTGGAAAATAAGTATTTGGTCATCTACAAATAAGCCAGATTTCTAGCTCTCACAGACTTGTAACTTCTTCTTTAAGAGGCTCCTCTGTCCTCCACTCATTACCTGTAGTAATGGCTCCTGTTTGACATTGTTATCAGTCTAAAAGACACCTGTCCACAACCTCAAAAGGTCACACTCCAAACTCCACTATGGTGAAGACCAAAGAGCTGTGGAAGGACACCAGAAACAAAATTGTAGACCTGCACCAGGCTGGGAAGACTGAATCTGCAATAGGCAAGCAGCTTGGTGTGAAGAAATCAACTGTGGGAGCAATAATTAGAAAATGGAAGACATACAAGACCACTGATAATCTCCCTCGATCAGGGGCTCCACGCAAGATCTCACCCCGTGGGGTCAAAATGATCTCAAGAACGGTGAGCAAAAATCCCAGAACCACATGGGGGGACCTAGTGAATGACCTGCAGAAAGCTGGGACTAACGTAACAAAGGCTACCGTCAGTAACACACTACGACGCCAGGGACTCAGATCCTGCAGTGCTAGACGTGTTCCCCTGCTTAAGCCAGTACATATCCGGGCCCGTTTGAAGTTTGCTAGAGAGCATTTGGATGTTCCAGAAGAGTATTGGGACAATGTCATATGGTCAGATGAAACCAAAGTAGAACTGTTTGGTAGAAATACAACTCGTCGTGTTTGGAGGAGAGTGAATGCTGAGTTGTATCCAAAGAACACCATACCTACTGTGAAGCATGGGGGGGGGCAACATCATGCTTTGGGGCTGTTTCTCTGCAAACGGACAAGGACGACTGATTCGTGTACATGAAAGAATGAATGGGGCCATTTATCGTGAGATTTTGAGTGCAAACCTCCTTCCATCAGCAAGGGCATTGAAGATGAAACGTGGCTGGGTCTTTCAGCATGACAATGATCCCAAGCACACCGCCAGGGCAACGAAGGAGTGGCTTTGTAAGAAGCATTTCAAGGTCCTGGAGTGGCCTAGCCAGTCTCCAGATCTCAACCTCATAGAAAACCTTTGGAGGGAGTTGAAAGTCCGTGTTGCCCAGCGACAGCCCCAAAACATCACTGCTCTAGAGGAGATCTGCATGGAGGAATGGGCCAACATACCAGCAACAGTGTGTGCCAACCTTGTGAAGACTTACAGAAAACGTTTGACCTCTGTCATTGACAACAAAGGATATATAACAAAGTATTGAGATGAACTTTTGTTATTGACCAAATACTTATTTTCCACCATAATTTGCAAATAAATTATTTCAAAATCAGACAATGTGATTTTCTGGATTTGTTTTCTCATTTTGTCTGTCATAGTTGAGGTCTACCTATGATGACAATTACAGGCCGGCCTCATCTTTTTAAGTGGGAGAACTTGCACAATTGGTGGCTGACTAAATACTTTTTCCCCCACTGTAGGTATCAGGACATTTTTTTTTTAGTTTTTATATTTTGGCCTACCTGGAGAATCACTTTAAGCCATAAAATAAAGAATAAACCTCTAAGCAATGAAGGACCTTGAGCTGAAGAATATTGAGAGTATTTCCCTTGTAAGAATATAAAATCCATTTGCAAGTAGTGAATATTACAAACATCCAAAACTTTCTTGCAGTTCATTCAAGCAGGAAATTGTCATTAGCTCTAGATATTCTTTGGCACTGAGTCCTTCGCCTTAGGAGAGGACGGGTATGAGGGATGAAGAGTGCAAGCAGTTGTCCTGCTCAGATACTAAAAAAACAATGTATGCTGAATGCGTAAAATCTTCACATGATGACCTATGAGGCTGAATATGTGAAAGCAATGTGCCGTGACTGGTATACATGGAGATTCTTGTCAGCTAGTGGCCAGGGGCAGATTAAAGCCATCATGGGTTTAAGCGGGCAACAGATTGTCACTACATATACTATTAGGGTGCTTTTTTTGCCATAAAAGTGTAATATCACTAAAAGATCATTTTTATTAAATTAAAATCAGGTTCTGGACCAGACTATATAACATATAAAGTAAACTCATAACCAGGACTGTATAGTCTAAGGACATGTTCATTTTCCCCACTGAGTCCACAGTGATAAAAAAAAAAAAATTATGATCAGGTCATCCAATGACTACCATGGGACAATACTTAAATACACTTTATTTCATCAGTTTAGACAAAGCAGCCTACAATGATGCAGGCATCAGAGCTGATGACATTATTTCAATATGGACACGGGGAGGCCAACTATAGTCCGAGTACAAGTCGTTCTATCACAAGCTATTCATGGTTGTCCACCAGTTCACTGCTTGAATCCTTTATTTTCAGAGAGTATTCCAGTACATGTTATAAGACTCTTGGCTTTAGCTAACAGAGAACAGTAGCCATCTAATAGTCAAATATACCCCAATACGCAAGGTTGTTGATGGATCACTAACTATGGGTTTCCCTTTAATGAAACATTCACGGACTGTAATGGTTAAGCAGAAGATTTTACATTTCTTTGTTCATGAGATAGTAGCATAAAAAGCTTAGTGGTTACAATTCTCCCACAAGGCACAGAAGCTTAGAGGTTGACTTTTAATGACACTATTACGCTTGGGGTTGCTGGTCTTTCCTGGTGGATAAAATGTGAGCAATGCTATAAACAATTGAGTTATAACTTTGGTCAAGTCAATGTTGAACTTATATAGTGTTGCTGACCGTTACAACTTGACACCAACAATTGTCAACTAAGGCTATGTTCACACCACCATCGGAGTCTCCATTCAGAACCTCTGGAATAGAGTCTGCCTAAAATCGTCGACAAAAAATTTCAAGCACAACTTTTTGGTTTGACGATGTCAGGCAAAAATAACAGATACCCAGTGGGGTCCCTCAGAATCTGTTATTGTCTGTCATTAGAAAGATCCATCCATGAGATAACTGAAGTTGCGAGTATGAAGTTACGCTCTTACCATAATTCTAAATCCATCTGGGCACCATGGTATAGCTTCACTGGAAAGGCTTCTTTGAAACATCTGTGGACAGAACCTCCTGAGAACGATCTTCCTACAGACCTGTCCTCTCCTCAGTCTTAAATATATATCTCATATACCTCTCTGTATAACCTAGACCCTGAAGACTAAGCATGTTAAGATTTTAGCAGACGTTTCATTATTATGTAACCCAATATTTGGATTTCTTGATTCTTTCTCTCATATTTCTAATTTATCATTTTTGTTAATATCTTAATTGATTTCATACTGAACAATATCACCACAGGATACACTGCCGAGATATGTTTGTTATAATCATACAATGTAAAAAAAATTAAATAAAAAAGATATTTGAAAAGAAAAGAAAGATCCATCCACAATGGACTAGAAGAATGGATTAAACAATTAGCATTATTTTTGGTATTCTATACAGAAGAAGGATTTAGATTCCCTATTCTTGAAAGGCCATCCTCAACCAATCCCTCTTACAACTCCCATTTAGTTCAACACACCACAGGAATGAACAAACCAGGTCAAACCACAGGTTTCAGGTTAGCTAATATCCTACTTTGCACTGGTCAAAAGTTCTTCCCAGGCTGACACACACAACCTCTCTTAGACCTAGCTGTAGACTCTGCCAGGATTGAGACTTAAGATAGCCACATACAATAGACTTTAGTTGGCCAAAGTGGCTCATTTTGGCTAGCGATTGTTTGAAAAAAAGACTGTCAACGACCATCTGCAATTTTCAATTTGGGTCTGCCAAAAAAGTCTAACATGTTTGAAATGTTTACTCATCATTTGCCATTTACCACAGACTCAAAATTACACAGTACTGTGCAAAAATTTTAGGTAGGTGTGTAAAAAATGCTGCAAAGAAAGAAAGCTTTCAAAAATAGAGTTAATTTTTGTCAACTAAAAAATGAAGTGAATGAACGAAAAAGAACTCTAAATCCCATCAATGTTTGGTGTGACCTTTGTACTTTGCCTTATTTATTTAGCTTACTTGTATAACGCCATCATATTCTGCAGCGCTTTACAGTCTCTGTCCCATATAGCGCTCACAATCTACATTCCCTATCAGTACGCCTTTGGAGTGTGGGACGAAACCCATACAAACATGGGGAGAACATACAAACTCCTTGCAGATGTTGTCCTTGGCAGGGTTTGAAACCAGGACTCCAGCGCTGCAAGGCTGCAGTGCTAACCACTGAGCCACCGTGCTGCCCCGTCAACCTTTCTCGGTACACTTGCAGACAGTTTTCGAAAGAAATCGGCAGGGAGGTTGTTCCAAACTTCTTGGAGAACTAAGTACAGATCTCCTGTGGATGTAGGCTTGCTCCAATCCTTCTGTTCTTGTGTAATCCTAGACAGACTGGATGATGCTGAGATCAGGGCCCTGTGGGCCTATTAAATCACTTCCCGATCTCCTCCTCCAAAGGGCAAAGGTCACACCAAATATTGATGGGATTTAGATTTCTCTTTTGTTCATTAATTTCATTTTGTTAATTGACAAAAATAAGCTATTAACACTTCTATTTTTGAAGGTATTTTTACTTTGCAGCATTTTTTCCGTACCTGCATAAAACTTTTGCACAGCACCTTATATATTTTATATACTTTATATTTTTTACATCTTGTCTTGGGATTGTTTGTCTGAATGATTCCCTATATCGATCGATCAATAGCAATGTGGTCAAACAATATCTGATGTGTATGGCTAGCCTAACACCACAGAACTGCCCCTCCCAACACTGACAGCACTCTCAGGACACCCCACTTCTGTAACAAATGCAAGCAGTCCCTTCTTAGCTACTAGACTATCCCACTGCTCAACAGCAGAAATTTTTTGGATGCTTTTAGACACTACAATTCTTGACAGTTCTTGATGCGAAGGAGTTAAGCTTTCGCTAGACTTGCTACAACGCACAGTTGCAAAGATCAGAAGAGAAATCCTGAAAATATTTAAGGTAGATTTGGATGAGTTTGGGTTCCCTGCCGGTGACCCCCTACTTGCATGCTGATACTAGTAATATGCATGTAGTTGAACAAACAGGAGTAAAACCCTCGCAGCAAAGACTGTAACGATATTACAGGCAAGATATAGGAAATAATCATGTCCTTAGGGGGGCTTTGTGCGGCTGTATAATAAAGGACTAAGTAGGGCTTGAATGCCGCCTTAAGTTCCAGCCACTAAAGAATCAGTGCTGCATGCATCATACTTGCTCCACAAATTCCCTCAGCATCAAACCTCACATAAAGCGAGCAACAGGAGGGCGCCAGATATGTGCGCTAATGCAGTCAAGTATGAATTGAAGTTCCTTTGAAAACACTTCTTTCATACAATTGATTTTTATTATCAGTTCCCTCGCAGTTGTCAGTAGTTATGCACTTTCCTTCTACACGGTGAAATCTTTCTTGAAATATTTGTCTTCAGGCGCTTATTTAAGGAAATGTGAATGCATGGTACAGTGTAAATTAATACCTAAGAACACCTACCTCCCAGATCTTTCTACATTTTCTTTCCGGTAAACCTGCAATTATTCAACTGACATTAATGCGCACCTGTCGCCTACACACACCGGAGGCAGCCATTTTGCCGCTGATCCAATATTCATGAGAACGCAGCCTATCAATTCACCTGAAACTAGCGGCTAAAGTGTTTCTGATAGTGCTGATAACCACTGAGCGCCTCTGCTGCTCTATCATATCATACAGGATATGACCCCGCAACGTGAGTGGTAGAGCGATACTTTATTGTATTTAATATCAGGGATTTGTTACATTTATATTAACTAACGGATTAGTCTATTTCTGACCTTAAATGTAGAGGAAATACTAATATTAGGGCGCGTTCATATCTGTGATAGGTCAACAATCCATCTAATGACAAACAAGAGCGGATCTCAAGGGACTACATTGACTATAATGGGGTCCATTGGGTTATTTTTTCACAGAAGTCGGGCTTGCAGATCTTTTTCGTCCAGGATTTCAGACTCCAGACTCCAACACAGATGTGAACATAACATGAATATGGTGAAAGCCCAATACCATGTTTTACACATTCCACTAATGGATTTTTAGACAGGGAATCAGACTGCAGTGCTGGTCCCATCATACAACAGATACCACCTGCATCTGACTACATTGACTTTTAATGGGAAAATAGCATTGCATCAAATCTGCAAAAGTTGCTCTGATTGGGGACTCCAACGCAGATAGGAACATAAGTAAACCAATAATATATCCTAAAGTATAACTGGCTCTGACATGAACATGGTCTATGAGGCAGAGCAGAGGCCACCTTGCTGTCAGGTGATTGCCTATGAAGTCACTGGCCACCACTAGCCTAAATAAATATACTCTAGACCACCAGGGACACTGAGGGCCTTCATAAGAAAAGAGATAACCAGAGTCAGGCCAAAAAACCTTCTTGTAGTATGTGGAGGAAACCCCTTTTATATATATCTAGATTTGATCCAATGGCTCCAGTGCTACCAAAACAATCAAGAATGATGCTACCCACTATTCAACCACCATCTGTGCGGAGGTGCTAAGGGAGCAATGTACTGTGTGGGAGCACAAAGAGCCATTATACTGTGGTGGGGCACTAAGGGCATAGTATACTGTGTGGGGGCACTAATCAGGTATTATACTGTGAGAGGACAATAAAGGGGCATGATACTGTGTGTAGGGCACTAAGGGAATAGTATACCATGTGTGTAGGAACTAAGGGGGTAGTATAGTGTGTGGGGGGGGCACTAAGGGGATGGCATACTGTTTGTGGGTAAAGTATGGAACATTATACTGTGTATAGGGGCACTAAGAGGGTAGTATACTGTGTGAGGGGGAACTATGGGGACAATATACTGTGTGTGGGCATTATACTTTGAGAAGGTATTAAGGAAGCAGTATTAGGGGGGCCTGGAAATGCTAAATTCGTCCATTCAAATAATGACGATATGGTGCCAACTGGTAGGTTTACAGAACTTGTTTGCCTCATTGTCACGTTGCAGTGATTTGTTCAATGTCTGTACCAAATTCTTATATTCTATTGCCTGTTGGGTATATTACATATACAGTATATTACTGCTAATAGAGTATCTGGGATCTGCATAGAAGGCATATTAAAGTTTAATCCTCTTCTTTTCCCAAACTATTTCTTTTTTAATTATGTGAGGCTTTATCCTCTATCTACTTTATCTTTCATTGCTCTTCGCCTGTCTTTGGTATGCAGTAGTGCAATGCAACGTAGCATTATAAAGCCATAGGATGTAGGAGAGGGCAATTTGTGTCATTTTAAGGCTATTTTTTGTTGTTTCTTCCTACATTACAAATGCTGAACAGTCACCACTTGACAAGTACATTATTGCATTGAATACCTTACATTTGGCTGTTATTGCAGGGCCTGTATAGTTTTTGCTGTGTGGCGGCATTTCTGACAGGTCTGCTTACTTGTCAGAGCCAAAGCTAATAACATGCATTCCTCTTACTCTATGGGCCCCTTGAAATGTTATAGAGAAGTCTGATCACATACAGCACACAGAAATGTCTTCTGGTCTATGGATTCTGGGGGTTTGCCGCTGCGTTACACTGTCAGTTAAAGTTCAGCTTCTCATTCTGGCGGCATCTGGGACCTTAAGGATTCAGGATGAAAAAGAAGACACAATGCTGTATATTTAATTGTCCTGTCCTGCAAATCTGCTGAATGCCAAGGACGAGCAGTTTACATAGGAACCTGCGGTCAGTAGATCACAGGCTTGCACAAGTTTGCTGACAAATATTAAAACGCTTTTCGCTGGTTATAATGTGAAAATATGATTTATTATTATAAATGGCAAAAAAATACCCCTGACCTTTAACTATTTTTCTAGCTCCCTTTACTGAGATCCAGATTACAAGGAACAGACAAGCTCCTTACCACTACTACCAGGCTCACACCTCACCGGCCAAAAATCATAATTCTTATTTTCTCTCGGGGGGTCGACTAATACTTTTATTTACAAAACTGTCACAATATTCACATATAAGCTGCCACTATGACATGTAACACCCGGGGGCCGACTCCACTATTTTATGTGTCAGCATCACCAGCTACAAGACATGAAAGGAAACAAATATACAAAATATGTGTTTTTTTTTATAAGAAACAGGAGCAGTAAAACATAGATGGGAAATTGTACCCGGGGGGTGGTAGGGTAGTCTCTTGCTAAGAAGTCCAATAAGAAAGAGGACAGCCCAAAAGAGGATATTCTCAATGTCAGCATGGGGAAGGCCACCAGACTTATCTAGCCAATACTACACTCATTGAAGAAAAAATAACACACCCATAATAACGCAGACTGCTGCAAAACTCGGCATCTCTCTATATCTCACGCAGATATGTAAATTATTACAGGTGTGGTCTGGTTTGACACTGAGTTTTACCAAAAGAGGGTATAAAACTGCTTCCCCCACTGCCCTATAAAAAGACTCTCAGAGGCTACTTTTGGGTAGTGTACCACTAGGTTAGAGATCATTGACTGCAAGATTTGCCTCTATGACTCACTCAAAGAGATTTTGCCCAGTTGACAGATTTTACGATAGAAGGCATCTGACTGAGGAAGACTGAGAGAAGCAGGATTGTCATTTTAACAAATTGCTTGCCATCTAGGCTGTTCTGACCTAGAATTTAGGAGGTGTTGGGAGCAATGGTTATGTGAGGTCATGCTCACATGGCGAACAGTCTCTGGTCTGCCCAGAAAGATCACCAGTACAGAGGATTGTTTGGTACACTGATAACCACAAGCAAGTCCCAGTTTTCTTGTCCATCATCCAGATACGGATGACACCTTCATTACACACTCCTGCCACTGACTGGACCATATCCATTTGCTTAGCAGAAGACAATTTGGTGTCACGTTGCCTTCATGTGACCATTGGTCTTGTATAGGATGCCAGTTTGTGCCTGCCTCCATGTTACATTCCTTCCCAGGGCGTGCCTGTAGCCATCTTACATTCCTTTCTTGGGTGTGGTCTAGACAGCACATCCTCCAACAAGCTATAATGGCATGCGGCTTCTCTGTGCCTTATCCAATAGCTATGTGCCAGTACTATGTTACAACTTTATACCCAATCATGTTATGTTAATTATAGTAATAGTACCTTCTCTTTGTTTATGCAATGTATAACCACACCTGTACTTAAACCTCACCTTTTCCCCTCCATTAAACAGAACTCATTATACATCCTGTCTAGTGGTGTCTATGTGTTTCTCTAAGCCAGCTCATATACCAATTGCACTGATTTGGATTTCAATACAGTGATACTTAGAGTGGATTGCGCTCACATTCTATGGCAATTATTAAAATTTATGCACGTTTACAATAATGCAGAAAGTCCATAAAATATGTTTACAGATTGCTGGAAACTCTTAATTTGAGGCATCAGAGTTGTACTGTGTCCCAATGTACCCCTCCCCCACTAATTTTATAATGCCATTCTTTAGTTTTCCAGTGCTTCTCATATGCAGAAGCCTAATAACATGTTATAGAATATTAACCATACCTTAAAATGGCTTAAAACATAATGTAGAACACTCTGAGGGCTCCTAGAAACCTATCTATCCTATCTATTCTAGCTCTCTAAGGAAAACAAAGCAAAGTTATGTCAAATTCAAATTGACATTATTATACTCGGGGTCTCTTCAGACCCCAGAGTATAATAGCTGGTGGAAGATGTGACAAAACCAAAAAAAATCATATTCATCTTACATTACCTCTTTTGGGCCTCGTTGTAGCATGTGGCACTCTGTCTCCGCCTGCTTGGTGATGTCTGCCGCTCTCCTGTGACGTCATGTGGTCAGGGTAAGCGCTGATGCCTATGATTGGGATTCAGTGCCCATGTGACTGCTGGTGGCCCAATCACAGGCCTCGGTGGTCACCACGGGTGCATGACATCACAGGAGAGCACCTGATGCCACAAGGAGTCCCAAAAGAGGTAACGGAAGATGAGTATGAATGCTTTCTTTACTTTTGTCACCTCGCCTGGGCCTCTACCTATTATACTCTGGGGTCTGAAGAGACCCCAAAGTATAATGCGGTGGCCATTTTAGTTCACCCAAGATGAATCTCCATTTGTTTGGTAGTGTAAAAAAAAACTACCTATGTGGAATATTCTTGTCGAACCCGGATCGGTAAGTGAGTCCACCAATCTGTAGTCACCACTTTGTGACTTTATTAGGCTCTGTGTATTTTAAGGACGTCTACAATAATTGTAGATTAGAATGAACACTTCTCAGGACTGGTCACTGACTATTTCCAAGCATCTTACCACTACAGCCAGGCACTGTCAGCCTGCAGCACCTGCTTTATGACAGTGAGGACTCCCATACATATTACATGAGCGGGAGATTCCAAACTCTATGGCTTAGATTAACAGGAAGATTTTAACTTTAAAGTTTAATGGATATGAAATGTTCAACAGCCAGGAATAGAGGTAAATCAAAGGCGTAGTTAACAATTCATATCACCAAGAATAATGAATGATGACCAGCGATGGGAAATTGTACAATGATACTATATGAATGAGCACTTTGTATCTTTTACAGGTAATGGAATCTTTCATTTGCCAGATGTTAAGAGGAAACTATCAAATTCATTTCATCCTGAAAATGTGCATATACAAAATACAATGTTCTAGTGTCATTTACATCACATCACTTCTGAAGCTCCTGCCCAAATAATAAAATTCATACACCACTAATATTGCTACTGTCTGCTCAATATTTCACTTGTTAGTGCAGAATTTTTTGCACCAGAGCTGTTATTCCAAGTGGGAACAGGGAACAAGTTGAAAAAAATAGGCAACAGGGGTAAGGCTCTATGCACTGAGGTGCAAAATGGTGCAAAATGGCAGTCGTTTTGCATCCATTTTCATAGATCCCTCATAGATTTCAGTCTATTGAAGGATCCGTAAAAAGGACAGGTCCTATTTTTGATGGTGGTTAAAAAAATTATCAAAAATCATGTGAATAGCCTATTCACATTGTGTGTGTGAATAGGGCTTAAACCTAAAGGTGGTGCAGGGAGGTAACTGTCACCTCCCGAACCTGGTGCTGACACTTGAAGACCATGGAGGTCTACAGTGGAGGCCAAACGTCTGCATCCTCCTGAGTGAATGGCCCACAGCAAAACTTATGGTGCACACAATTTCTGACATATTTATAAACAGCGTGCACCAGAAATAACAAAAAAATATGACAGGTTCAACGCTTTTGAAAAATGTGCCCCAGAATGGGCGTGGTTCCAAAGATTTATACTTTACGACACGTTTATGAAACAGAAAAGTACAAATATGGCTCAGAATTTGTGGCATAAAGTATATCTATTTTAATATGGCATTAACTTAAGAAAGAATTTTGACACATCAGAAAAATGAGAATTTTGAGGCATCGGAAAATGAGCCAGAATTTTGACACGTTGGAAAGAGACAGATTTTTGAAGATCCATACAACAGGTTTTTGAACATGTCTAAAAGTACAAATTTGTAGCTTTAGACCGTGCAAATTTTGACACTTTTGATAAATATGCCCCTATCTGTATATTATTATGTACGCTGTATATAAATCACAAACTGAAATTTTTGATTTCTCCCCACCCCAGAAAAAAATGGAATAAAGAAGGATGAAAAGTTTATGTGTACTTCAAAATAATAATAATAATAATAGTCCTTTAATAGTCCCACAGTGGGGAAATTCAGTAAAATGGTACCATTGAAAACTACAGCTCAACTGTGAAAAACAATGCAGTTCTAGAAATAAAAATATTCATATAAGGTTATGGATGTTAGTATATAGCAAAGCAAATGTTTTTCAACAGTATATTGCAATTTTTTTCTTTTTGAAAAAAAAAAAAAACTTTATAAGTTTGGTATAGCTGTAATCATTTTTATCAGCACTTGTGATTCATACTGCATGGTGAACACTAAGGGACACAGAGGAATTTGACATGGATTTGGGACAGATTTTTATCAGCAGAAAGGTAACTTGTGATTCATACTGCAAAGTTCACAAAAAGGTATTTGACGTGGATTTGTGGGCGGATTTTGCCCCCGAATCCGTGGCAGATTCCGCCCAGATTCAGCCTCCCATTGTTTTCAATGGGAGGCAGAGATCTCAGCAGGACACTAAAAAAATAAGCGTCCTGCACAATCTTGCTTTGGATTCCGCGGCTCACGACTCCCCACTGATTAAAGCCCATTCATCTGAGCCTAATCATCAGCGGAAAGCCGCAACGGAATGTTAGACTGTGGCCAGAAAACGGTGGTGGAAAATGAAGAGGAAATCCTTTTCATTTTCCGCCATGTGAACTTACCCTACAAAGCAAACCATTAAATCTATGTCAGGATTATATTTATTCCCATTTCACCCCCAAATATTTTTTTTTACAGTTTACAGAACATTTTATGGAACATTTAATAGTGCCTTTAAAAAAAAAACACAACATGCCCCTAAAAAAACAAACCATGTGTGGCTATGTGAATGTAAATCTAAAAAAGTTATGGGGGGACAAAAAAAAAAAAAAAAAAAAAAAAGGGAAATGGCTTTGTCAGGAAGGGGTTAAAGGGGTTTTCTTAGACATTTATGGCACATCCAGCTTTCAGACCTTCATCTATTAGGACAACGTCACTTCTCCTTTCACCGCCTGGATGCGACTTCTAGGATCTTTGTTCTATCAATAAGTAGAGGTCCAATCAGATAAGACATCAATGTGGATACGCATTAAATATGCAATAAATATTTATGATGGAAAATGCCTTTAAGGAACTTGCAACACTTGATGATCCTGTTTTGCGAATTTCATCACTGAGCATGAAAAACTAACACTCATCATATATTATCTACATAACTGTATACTTGGAGGGCCCCTCCAGAGCACGTTCCTTGCTTCCATAATTAGTTCTAAATTAAAAACAGAATAATGAATATCTACAAATGTGTTACAGAATCTAATGTACATAGTTGACAGCATCTTAATAGAATTTCCATGTTACTGCTTGGTATTTGCATCTCTGTACATTGTCTCAGAGGACTTTAGTGATGATCCTGACATCCGTATTGAGTTGTTGATTATTTTTACTGCAAATACTATTCACTAAATATTAAAGGGATTTCCAAGATTAGAAAAACATTGCTATCTAATTCCAAAAACAGCTCCACACCAGTCTATGGGTTGTGTCGAGTATTACAGCTCAGCTTCATTGAAATGAATGAGACTGAGCTGCAATAGAACATATACCCCATAGACAACTGCAATGCTGTTTTTGGAAAAAAAAAATAATAGACATCTTTATCTAATCGTGGACAACTCATATCAAATAACGCAAAGATATTATAGATATCATGAGAATGTCTATGTTCATGATACTGTTTTATGTACAGCTTACTTTCCTATTTCTGTCAAGTTAGGCTATGTTCACACTACTGTTATTACAATCCGTTGCTGTCATCTGTCATAGGATGACAGCAATGGACATTACCGGTAGTAGAGTAATGGACCAGACAGATCACCTAGAGTAATGGACCAGACAGATCACCCTCCATCTGTGTCCATTCCCAATGACAATCATGTTAAAAACATGATGGACACTTTCTTCCGTTTGTTCACTTACTTTTGTAACGGAGGAAAGGTAAAAAAACATGGCAGAAGAAAGCTTTTGTCATGTTTTTTACATGTGGGTGACGGCAGACGGACAACCAATGTAAAGGGTTCCATCTGCATCTGTCTTTTAACGTCTATTGCTCTCATCCTATGACGGATGAGAGCAACGGACATTAAAGGGGTTTTGCAGGACTTTTAAAACATGGCTGCTTTCTTCTTCTCAGGAAGTGACATCATGTCTGTTGGTAACATGATATATGGCAGCTCAGTCCCATTTATTTTAATGGGATGGAAATGTGGCATTGCAAAGTAATCAATGCGCGTGAGGTCACTTCCTGAGAAGAAAGTAGCCATGTTTTCGAAGTCCTGTACAACCCCTTTAAATAATGATAGTGTGAACCAAATCTTTCTCAGTACAGTGGTGAAGGTTCACGAGGGTGAATGGAGGACCAGACTTACAGTGCTGGCCAAAAGTATTGGCACCCCTGCAATTCTGTCAGATAATACTCAGTTTCTTCCAGAAAATGATTGCAATCACAAATGCTTTGGTAATAATATCTTCATTTAATTTTTCGTCAATGGAAAACCACAAAAAGAATTGTCAAAAAGCCAAATTGGATATAATTCCACACCAAATATAAAAAAGGGGGTGGACAAAAGTATTGGCACCCTTTGAAAAATCATGTGATGCTTCTCTAATTTGTGTAATTAACAGCACCTGTTACTTACCTGTGGCACATAACAAGTGGTGGCAATAACTAAATCACACTTGCAGCCAGTTGAAATGGATTAAAGTTGACTCAACCTCTGTCCTGCGTCCTTGTGTGTACCACATTGAGCATGGAGAAAAGAAAGAAGACCAAAGAACTGTCTGAGGACTTGAGAAGCAAAATTGTGAGGAAGCATGAGCAATCTCAAGGCTACAAGTCCATCTCCAAAGACCTGAATGTTCCTGTGTCTACCGTGCGCAGTGTCATCAAGAAGTTTAAAGCCCATGGCACTGTGGCTAACCTCCCTAGATGTGGACGGAAAAGAAAAATTGACGAGAGATTTCAACGAAAGATTGTGCGGATGGTGGCTAAAGAACCTCGACTAACATCCAAACAAGTTCTAGCTGCCCTGCAGTCCGAGGGTACAACAGTGTCAACCCGTACTATCCGTCGGCGTCTGAATGAAAAGGGACTCTATGGTAGGATACCCAGGAAGACCCCACTTATGACCCAGAGACATAAAAAAGCCAGGCTTTTTTATGTAAAATGATCAATGATTTGACTTTTTTTTCATTCTCTTTTGTCTTTTTTCATTGCAAGCAAAATAAATGAAGATATTATTACCAAAGCATTTGTGATTACAATCATTTTCTGGAAGAAATTGAGTATTTTCTGACAGAATTGCAGGGGTGCCAATACTTTTGACCAGCACTGTAGGTAGACATTGGACTGTTCTTGCAAGAAACCCTTTTGCTAAAAAAAAAAAAAGCAGGTTGTGTGATTGACTTCTGTAGCCTTTGGCGATAAGATGTAATATAGATGCAGCAGAGTAAGCTGCATCTGACTATACATCCCCCTAAAGTGACTCCTACAGGCAAAATGTAGGATACTACTGTTACATTGGAACCTAAAAACTGAAATCCTGGCAGGGACAGATCCATCATATGTACATATGTATCCAATATGGGATCTCTCTATTTTATGGATGTAAATTTTAGGGGGTAAATTTAGGACCCCTACTCTCAAGTGCCCTCTAGTGCACTGGAGTATAAAGATTTATGATGCACAGTATTCCACTTTCAGAAAGGAAAAAAAATTAACTATTTCATGGCAAAAATAGCAGTTGACATCATATAGTCAAGGTGGAATTCTATTGGGGAGGCTGTAGCACAAAAGGGCGTATTATTATTACTTAGTTGGGCACCGATATGGGATGGGAATTATGGGAAGCCTGTGTACACAGATAGGTTGTGAACAAGTAAATCTCCATGGCAGAAGGAAAGGGAACTATAAGTGCTGCTAAAATGTACAGATGGGACACAGTCGACGTGTGTGAGGAGAATTAGCGCAGGGCAACCCAAGCCAAGCTTTTGCACCAGGGCCTGTGAGCCTTTATTGTGGCCCTGCAAAAAGTATCTCGTAATTCTTAGCAAAATTACTGCAAAAAAGCAGTGACTTCAATATTCCCTTTAGAAAGATAAGGTACAAAAAAATCTGACAAAGGTTCCTGCAATGACCTGAGTCCCATCATGGCTATTATTTGACATTCAAGGTCACTAGGTACGATAGGCCTGGGGTCTGTCTATAGCGAGTACAGAGGCAGAATCTGGACTCGGGAGCTGAAGGTGCCCCAAAGGCCTTTCCACTATAGAAAAAGACCCCCAGCATTACAAGTGGCACATGGTAGGTGGGACATTACCAGTGGGTAGAAATTACTAGTACCCCTTTTTTCATAATTGTGAGTCCATGCAATGCTACAATTCCTCGCACGTCCATGTTGGGAGTTATACTTTGTAAATAATTTGGGACCACTGTCCTATTGACCATTTCCAAGAAGCCATATTTAGAGCTGTAAGAAGTATGACAAGGATAGATTTCTTACTTTTCATGGCATGAGATGAGCATTAATCTTGGAACGCTATATGGTGTTTGGAGCGGTAATAAGGTGCGAGATACATTGTAACTTTACATTTAAGTATGAGATTTGCAGTCATTGCACAGAGCGGTAGTTATCATCCGCATCCCAGGATCATGAGGTGGCAGCTGACATATGATTCAATTTGTTCGGAGACCTGGGAATGACATTAGCCTAATTGGAATAGTCACCTTTAGTCATGTAGGAGGCATTGTATAATATGGCTGCAGGTACGTCTGCCCAGCACCTGAAACTCAATACCTTCATTTAATGTACTAACCTGATTCCGTAATGGGAAATGCACCATGGGCTATATAACCCCTGAAGTAATTTCATGCAGGATCTTTCTCCGACCTGTGTCTTTTGCATGAGGTGAAAGGTTAACTGTTTCAGTGACCACATTGCCTATTTATCAGGAGTACCCAATTACATTCCCCTAAATTCAATATGGCTGTATCCACAAGACATCATCATTATTAAACTACATTTTGTAACGCTCTCTGCAGGTGAACTTAGCCCTATTCCCTTCACAGAGTTTCCATAATTATTGGAAATTTCAGCTCGAGGATGGCTGCTATGCATTTCATTTCTTAAGCATAGAATATAAGGATCCGGTTTCCACGTCTGCTGCACTTTGTTTTACCTGCATAATTTCAAAGGTTTTTTCTGGTTTCGAGCATTTGAAGACTATTCATTGTATCATAAAAAGTTCGCAACCTGTGTTTCACCATTTTCAAGATCTCTGCTAGCTGTCAGTTAATAGATGGCAGCACCAGGTCCTTAACAGCTCAAGGGACAGACAAATGTGGGGGCCACAGAAATACCAAATCTGTATTTATACCTGTGTTATTCCATTTTTGCTTTTGTGATAGTCCAATATTATTTACATATACACACGTAGACAAAATTGTTGGTACCCCTCGTTTAATGAAAGAAAAACCCACAATGGTCACAGAAATAACTTGAATCTGACAAAAGTAATTTGCCAAACTACATGTTGACAAGCCAAAAAAGCTTCTGGGAGAATGTCCTATGGACAGATGAGACAAAAATCGAAATTTTTGGCAAGGCATATCAGCTCTATGTTCACAGATGGAAAAATGAAGCATATCTTGGAAAGAACACTGTCCCTACTGTGAAACATGGAGGAGGCTCTGTTATGTTCTGGGGCTGCTTTGCTGCATCTGGCACAGGGTGTCTTGAATCTGTGCAGGGTACAATGAAATCTCAAGATTATCAAGGGATTCTAGAGAGAAATGTGCTGCCCAGTGTCAGAAAGCTTGGTCTCAGTCGCAGGTCATGGGTCTTGCAACAGGATAATGACTCAAAACACACAGCTAAAAACACCCAAGAATGGCTAAGAGGAAAACATTGGACTATTCTGAAGTGGCCTTCTATGAGCCCTGACCTAAATCCTATTGAGCATCTTTGGAAGGAGCTGAAACATGCCGTCTGGAAAAGGCACCCTTCAAACCCGAGAAAACTGGAGCAGTTTGCTCATGAGGAGTGGCCAAAATACCTGTTGAGAGGTGCAGAAGTCTCATTGACAGTTACAGGAATCGTTTGATTGCAGTGATTGCCTCAAAAGGTTGTGCAACAAAATATTAAGTTAAGGGAACCATCATTTCTGTCCAGGCCTGTTTCATGAGTTTTCTTTTTAAAAAAATTCTGTTGAAGCATGGTTGAAAAACAATGTCTGACTTTCATTTGTTCATTTTCATAGAATTTTTATATATTATTAATTTTGTCAGATTCAAGTTATTTCTGTGACCATTGTGGGTTTTTCTTTCATTAAATGAGGGGAACCGACAATTTTGTCCACGTGTGTATAACCTTGTTCACATTAGAGACATGGACCTTATATGGCAGCTCATAGAAGGGCTAAGAGGAGGGATAGATGAAAGTAAGAGACTGCCAAGAGGACCACCCTGCAACATATATTTAGGGCTAAGATGGGAATTTAATCCAATTCATATATTTTCGCTGTTTTGCAGTGAATTGTGGCAAAACCCCCCAATGAAGGTGTGATGTTTAATAATAGGACCTTTAACCGTTGAAAGATCTGCATATATATGGTCATGTGACCATATCTAAGCAGGTCCTCAAGTAGCAGAGTGTGTTAGCTGTACTGTGTAAGTGTCTAAGCTCTGTATTTTTATTTCGGGGGGCTGTATTTATTTGGGGTCTGATCTGGACTATTTATTCTAGAATCAGTTTGGGACTGTATGGTCTATGGCCTGATGCAGATGACGGTGGGCTGGCAGCTGGCTGTGATTGAACAGCATGGCCGCCCGTGCCACGGCCATCCTTCGGAAACACGGCTGACAGACAGAAAAATAACTGACCCTTGTGGGTGTTGAGTGTCTGTATGGGATGAGTGCCTGTATGGGATGAGTGTCTGTATGGCAGCCACTAACCACCCTACTCTACAATGCACATTTGGGTTCCTTTTGCAAAATAAATAAATAAATAAATAAATATTTGTCACTCTGGCATCTGTATTTAGTCTGCTCTCTAAATTTATTTCAGGATCTAGACTGGATCTGTATTTTGGGGTGCATTCTGAGGTCAGTGTTTATTCAGGGGGTCTGATTTGTAATATGTATTTGTGGGTACACATTTATTCAGGGATTCTGGGTATAATCTGAGGTATTTATTTTACGGTATGAATGCCCAATGTAGTTAAGAACCCAGCAACAAACAGTAATCTTCATAACACACGAAGCAGCCGACGCGTTTCAAGGCTATGCCCCTTACTCATAGCATCATGCCTTCATTGGAGTTGATATATTTCCACCTATTTTGTTATGTATTCGGTGGGTCTGGTCTGTAGTTATTTCTGTTTATCATGGGGTTTGCAGATATACAGGTACCGTATATGCCGGCGTATAAGACGACTGGGCGTATAAGAAGACCCCCAACTTCTGCCCTAAAAATATAGAATTTGGTATATACTCACTGTATAAGACTACCCCTCTCCCAAATGAAAAAAAAGTCTGCTTTGATTTCAACATGTTAATTTTAATTCAAATGCATATGACATGCAGGTACTGTATATAGCAGCAAAACTGTCACTTATAAACATAAGGTTGTTTCAAACATGTACGGTAAAGCTAAGCTCTTCATTAATATCACAGCATGGATGCGAGGGGAATCTGGCGTTACTGCACCGCCAGCTTTCCCCTCGCATCCATGCTGTGATATTAATGAAGATCCGACATGCTTCTGTAAGTGCCGCCTGTGACCCCCAGCTCTGTGACGCCAACCGCTGTGACGGGGCGGCTGCATTAGCATACAGCGCGCCGCCCCGTCAGCGCGTACTAAGCCTCTTCTAATGACTGTGAGAGGCGGATTGCCGCGCATGCGCGGCGGTCCCAGGAAGCGGCTCTCTACGCGCTGACGGGGAAAAAAACACCTCACACAGTGCGGCCCCCGTATATCCGGCGTATAAGACGACCCCCCACTGTAGCCATTATTTTAAGGGGTTAAAAAGTCGTCTTATACGCCAGTATATACGGTAGTTGTTTTCTAGGATATGATCTAAGGTATCTCTGAGTTCTGAAATCCAGTCTGGGCCTGTATTCTGGGGGGTGCATTTACACTGCTATGCTTGAATTTTGGGGTGCATTCAGTGTCAGACAGGTTCCTTAAGCCCACCCTTCGACAACCACTAGAAAATAGGTCATAGTAGCCTAAAAAAATGTAGGTTTCTTTTCCTGAAACATTATGGTGTTAAAACTTGAGCCCATTGGAAGATCCTTTGGTTGAATAGTCCATTCTAGGGTCTGTATTTATATTGGGGACTGTACCAATAGTGGGTCTGTTATTCTTGGGCTTGGTGGGTGTGCTGCAGAATATATATGTGATTGGAGTGCTGTAGGTTAGTGGCATTTGGGGGCATGTTCTAGGTAAATGGGGAGCACATGTTAAAAATTTTGGGTGATGCTTATCTCTTCTATCTTCCATGTTACATCTTATATGTACATTATATTTTGTACAGATTGCATTTTACATTTACCCCAGAGCTGGGGGAGCTATTCCCTACCTGGGACAGTGCTTACGTTAAGAAAATAAGAGAATTCAAGGAAAAAAAAAAAAACAACACTTGAGCCTGAGGTGGTGAGTAATGGATACCAGGTACTTGACCATTAAGCCATTCAACTTAGACCACCATTTTCATTAACCTCTTCTTTACCAATGACCCAATCATGATCATTATGAATTGATTCTGTGGTTGGGGGAGTGCAAATTTATTTACCTGCCTAGGATATCAAAATGCCTTCTCCTGACCCTACATGGAGTATTTATGTTTAACTACCACAAATCTATATAGACACATTGTGTTGCTGTATGGTGCCCAATTACAATACTGTATTATAAGGGCATTATGCTAGCCTTGACATGCATCTGGACACCTCAATGTATTGCACCAAAGTCTACTGACCTGACACCTACACCAAGGACTACTCCTAGAGGTAGCAACCTGGTGGTACCCTGCAGAAAAGCCCAAAACTCTGTATAAAAGGTTAAAGAGTGAAAACCAGGGGACCATTTTCCAAAGCAGGGCACTGTCTGTTTAGTTACCATTGTTGGTGAGATCGTTCGTATGAATGATCCTGTTATAGAATGGACAGCAACATCACATCTGTCCAAAATCTACAGTGTATGGCCAGCTTTACCATACTATTGCACACGCTTTAGCAACACTGCACCCGTACTTGCAACCTAAACCATAAGTGCAGCCTGTCTCTACCAACACACATATAATAGCACTATCATTATATGAAATGCAATGCAGGTATTTCTCAGAGGGTTTCATGTTCTCTACCTGCTGGAGTTAAAAAGTTGTAGCAATCCCAGATCTGTAGCAGAAGGTACTGAGGTTTGTACCATTACATATAGAAAATTCCCACCACCTATACTAGTAATTACACTGTGGGTCGCTTAAAGTGATTTCTTTCATTTCTATGCATGCAAAAACCATTAGCACGCGGTGAAGAAGGTCACGTCTGCTAAACTCACTCTTTAAAATAACCTGAAGATAGCTCAGAAAACTCCCAGAGGTGTCTTGTTGGAACGCTATATTTAACTGCGTGCTCTGCAGATAAAGTATTAGCACGATGTAAGGGGCCAAGCTCCAAATTAGTAAATTGGGGTTCTAGTTCAAGGTTTCTGAAGACTAGGACATGTTGTAAAGTGATGTAGACAACTTTCATAGACCTCTTGACAAATAGGAAACTGCAATAGAGTATTAGGTTAGATGGAAAGCTCATGTTAGCAGTGAAGCACTACACAAGGCCACGGACTATGGACTGCCAATACTCGGCTGCAAAAATCAAACCAGCACTCATTCACGTATGATATGGTTAGCTTTTCATGTGAATATTCAACATGTAATAGTACAATGAAGTTTTGACAGCAGGAGAAATGTAGGATCAGAAGAAGCCATTACCAGAGCCTTTTGTGCAACTATTAAGAATACTATTTTGCTATTGCATCGCTTTCTGATAAAGCCCAATAAAATGGCAGCCATTACAGCTCCCTAGAAAGGTCATCAAGTCAAGAATACCAAGTAGATTTGCCTTGAAAACAAAAAGCTCACTACATGTCCTCCTTCTAGCTAACTCAGCAACCAACTAATTTCTGGGAAAACCTGGAAGAAAATGATTCATTTCCCTGCAGCGCCACCCCAGGGTAAATGAAGTATTACAGTGTCCATTTAAACTAATAAGTTATCTGTGCAATACAGTGCTAGAAATACCCTCTAACTTGTCTCCACCATGGCCAAGAGATTATCATTCTTAGCAGAGAACATTCTTCTATTAATGGGGTTAACCAGGAAATAAAGCTTACAAGTGTATTCTCTGCACTGGTTAAGCTTTATTACTAATATATGCAACGGTCCTCTTTGCGGAGGGCAGTCAGGGAGTCCAGAGCCATCATTTCTCTTCTAACCTAAAGCCACTCCAGCTCTGTGATGTCACAGACTCGCCTCTTCTTCGGCCTCCCTAGCTGCACTCCACACAGGTAATACACAGGGCTCCGATGGGACTGGGGCTTAACCAGTGCAGGGAACGAACCCAAGAAAAGCCATTTAATACCGAACTCTGTTAGAAAATATATGATGTTTTCTCTTTTGAACCAGGGATTTTGGGAATCTGGATGACCACCAGTGTGAAAGCTGCAGGTTTATGACAAAAATACATTAGGGTATATAGATCGAAATAAAGACAGGGCCTTCCAACTCTGGATCCTTCCACTAGGAACCAGGTCACTGAAGCCATAAATAGGCAACAACTCTTTCTCTGGCAGAACCAAACCAATCCTGAGGCTGCTGCAGAAAGGACAAGCAGCTAGTAGTAAGCTAACCCTAAGTAGTAAGCTGTGTCCGAGGGAGATCAAGGATCTTATATTTAAAGTGAATGGATCAGAAAACAGACCTCTACCAATCTGCAAATTGACACCTATCCTATGGATAGTGGACAGCTTGGTTTGATGGGAAAAACCCTTCAAGATTCAGTAAGTCTTTAAGCAACCACTGTGAATATTTGACACGTATCCTATCCCGCATCAGTTTTCATAAGACCACCGTGTTTAGTATAAATAGACTTTATTGAAGCCGATGCCTCCACACCGAGGCCGATGTTCGGGACTACAGATGCACTAGTTGTAACATTTCACAACTTCTATAAAGGAATGTCAACAGTTACAACGGTCATGCATAACATGGTCTGATCACATTTCAGAAGCGGATTCCGACATTTCTAGTGAAATGCTTATAACATTGTTATATATATAGAACTACTTCCAATAAACTGCAAAAAACATTGATCGACGTTTCCAGTACGAGCTACAGTGTCAACACAAAGGGGAGCCATAAATGTTTCATTTATGAAAGAACGTAATGTTTACTGTCATGAAAGAAGAAAAATTAAAAAGCTTTCAGATCAAGGCCATCACTGAACCATCACGTAAGGTACAAATTTATCAGTCCACGTAGTCGAGCTGCTTTCAAAAAACAAAAAATTCTCAAAACTGGTAAACCCTCAGTACTGGGAGTACTCCTTCGTCTGAAGTTTGGCAATGATTCTTTCCAACTGCCTCTTGGCTTCGCACTGTGGGAAGTTGCTCATGTCGTAGTACTGGGCGGCAATTTTCACCAACCTACAATAGGAAAAACAAATGGTAAAACATACATTGTATCTATGCACGCATCACAAGGAAGGCATAAAATGACATTTATGATTTGCCAAATTTTCCCCCTCAAGAGAAGCAGCACTAAAAAGATCAGTTCAAAAAAAAAAAACAAAAAATCACCCCTTGCAATTAAAGCTACAAATCCCCACATGGCAGATGGATCATCTGAACAGGACTTACAGAAATTCATGCAACAAAACCCATTCAGATATATGGAATAATTTTTCCCTTTAAAGATTTGTGACAAATCTACCACATGTGAATACACACTCGCGGCTTTACATACATATACTCTGGATATATAACCTGCGTAAGTACTTACACAACCAAGCAGATTCGCCGCCAGGGGTTTCACAGATGAATGTGGGATCAGTTTTTTTTTTTTTTTTTTCCATGGACCCATTCACAGCAATCGGCGTTGAGAGTCTGATTCGGGGGTCATGTGAATAAGCACTTATTTCTAATGCACTAATCATGAATTACAGCCTAAATTATAGGCCAAAGTTTCAATTTTTATTTGTTGCTATTGGAAACATTCAGCAAGCTTGTCATGTCTCCTTTAATGTGCTGCAATAGTATCACACCCCACGTAAATGACTATTTATTACCTAATACATAAGAGAGCCATACACCAAGACAACTGGTGGCTGAACCCTCCCACCAGATGCCCCCACATATGCATGCTGGGCTCAATAAGGATACACACACACACATATATATATATATATATATATATATATATATATATATATATATATATACACACACACATATATATATATATATATATATATAGTTATATATTATATATACACACACACACACACACTGGCAGTAGTTCATCTGTGCCCCCAGCCAAACATATGCATCCGTGATGGTCAGGACACCCCACATATACTGTGGCACTAAACTCAGCTGGTTCCTCTGACATTCATCTAATGTGTATGGGCATCTTAACATTCACCAAAATGCATTGCAAAGAGCACTAATTCTATACATAAACTGTCCAAGTGTGAACATACTTCAAACGTGTACATGAACAGGGGAGAATCTGACAACTTCTCTCATCCATCAGTTAATACTGGTCAGTGGGTAGCACTAGGGGATCTACATGCACAATATTTTTTCACTGGCAGAGGTCAGATGCGACGCTGTAGCTAGTGGAATCTGATAACATTTTACGCCTCCCTGGTATTACAGGAATTCAGTAGCCTTGAATAAATCCGCCATGAGAAGAAAAAGCTTAAAACTTACCATTCTGGCTTTATGTCTGTGCATGTGCGGATGTAATTCTTTGTTGTAAGCACAAATTCATTATACAGGACCCACTCGGGCTTGTGGTCCAGAACCGTAGAAGGATGTAACTGCACAACTTGGTTGTCTTTCACGGTCAGGTAATGGCCGGTTCTTTCCAAATGTGCCACCTTATGAGAGAAGATAAATCCAACTCTTAGAATGAAAGGGATTATAATTCTTACAAAGCTGTTCAATAAAAAGGTACAAGAAGATAGTAAACAGTTTATTTACACTTCATTGCTCAAGGGCATAGACAAATCTCTCCACAGTCAATAATCAGAAGACTTATACAGCTGCAGAGATGGCGACAATGAACACCATAAATTAAAACCATAATGCCATATAACGCAATGCCGCAGCACACAGTAGTCCGCTTTAAATAATATGACAAAAAAATAAAATGGACACATTTACCTGCAGGATATCTAAAAAATGTAAAGGAGATGTAAAAAATATGGGACAGCGTGAGAACAGTTAAAGATGCCAATAGGTGGAAAGTCTGACCCAATCTTACAATGTGAGACCTCTATCAATGAGGGTAGGGGATAACTTGCAGATCAATGAGTTCCAAATGTTCAGACCCCGTTTGATCAGGAGTACGGGGGAATTTTCACGTTCTGAATAAATGCGTACGGCTTCATTCATTTCAATGAGAGCACCAGAGATGGCCGAGAGCTCTACCACAGAAATGCATGGCATGATGTGCGCAATGTCCGACCATCAGGCACTCACTGCTCCAATCCAGAACAGGGGACAAAAATCTATGGACGGGATAATTTGTTAAGATGGGAAAATACCTTTAAATCTTGAGACAACCCCTTTAACTGGAAATACAAACTGCAATAAACCCAAAGTGGGCAGCAATGTTAAAATGATTATCCACTTTCTACAGTCGATGGTCTATCCTTAGGATAGGCCATCATTATTAGATCTGCAGGGGTCCAACCCCAAGGACCCCTGTAAAATCACCAGAACAAGGGCAGTACAGGAGAGCCGCTCTGCTCACTTGATATACAAACTGTAGTTTGAAGTATATGGGACAGCGCTGCAGTTCCTACAGTCACAGTGGTTTACAGGATTACTGAAAGGGGTCCAAAGGATCAATATTAGGGGTCCAACACCTGGGACCTCTGAAGATCTAATATTGATGGCCTAGGCCATCAATTTTAGAAAGTGGATAACCCCTTTAAGTAAACATATAAAATAAGCTACATCTGTACAATAGATTATGTACCCATTTACTGAATATAGAAGTTTAGCTTTTTCCCCCCTTTTAAAATAAGACAAATCTGTTACAGAAGGAAAGTATTTGGGCTATATAGGAAAGAGACCCACATTTCTTCCATCCCACCCTCTACAGATATCAATCGCACGCAACATTTCTCTGCCAAAAAAGTCACCTATCGGTATGTTCGCACGGCAGAATTTTCCCTAGAAATCTGCGTCAAATTCAGAGAGGTCATTCCTTTTTCCTCATTCTGGCAACATGCTTGTACAGTTACGGGATGTTGAAAACTACAGGTTGGCTACAAGAGCCTACAGTCAGCAGGAAACGCAAACGTACGGTCAGCCTAACTTATGGATGAAACAGGCTGATCATACTGACTGTGTTTTATGATCAAAGTGGTGCATTGTGGTCTATCATACATCTGTAAGTACCAGTCTATATTTTGCTAGTTAACCAGCTTGTAGTCAGACATGGCCCCTACACCTTACATGAGCTTTGCTAATGCAACTCAACTGAATTATTTACCCCTCAGATTAGTATTCAGTGCCTGGTGTAAAGGTTACAATGTACATGACCAAAATAAAGGTTTGTGCAGACAGCTTTCAGATCTGAAGGCTGCAGAACTGTGAATTATTAGTACATGAGAAGTAATGCAAAGCTCCTTGTGTATACATATAGTTCAATGGTGGCCATATACTTTAATGGGTTGACCGGGATTTCCAAGATTTTGTTAATAGCTAGAGATCTAAAAAAGGATTTCAAAATCCCAAAATTTTAGAGGGGTTTTCTCACTAATAGTCCACACTCCAAAATCAGCACATCCTTGATTTCTAAGGGATTGTCAGAGCGTTCCATCACTCCTACATAAGTTATGGGAATGGTGGGCATGCATGTGTAGTAACGCTTCGATCAAAAAGGGGACTCATCACTTGGGAATCAATGGCTGGACCCCCTGTTATGAGAGACGTATTCCCTTATCCAGTGTATAAGTGGTACAAGTAGGATAACCCTGTTAAGGTTATGTTCATACCTCAGAAAATGAATAGGAATTTGAGACGGACATCCACCTCAGATTCCTCTCCACTGAATCAGCTGTGGAATCCACAGTAAGATCGAGCAGGACACTTATCTCTCTGATCTCTGCCTTCCATTAAATACAATGGGTGGCAGAAGAAGGGCGAAATCTGCCTCTGATTTTGGGGCAGAATCCGGTGTGAGAATTTAAGTTACATGTTAGCAAATGAACACAATAATAAGACAATCCAGATGTGTCACATCCCCAAATGCAAGGAACCTGATCTGAAAGAGCCCTTCCAGGATAATCCCCAGTGGCCTAGACACAGGCAGATACATTTCTGTGCATGCCATATTTATCTAAATCTGAGGTGACATACTTGACAATGTGCCATATGTTTGATAATTTCATCTAAACTAAGTGGCTAGAGAAAAAAAACAAACCCAAAACAAGAACAAGCATACGAGGAGTTAATTTCCTCACATCACAGATCAGTAGGGAGGCCAAGATCCATTTATGTGGAGTTAATTGCTTGTACTTTCTCTAGTCCCACCAGTTCTCACATATGAATTCCTAAAAGACCTTGTTATATGATTTTAGCGACTCTCATAACCGTTTATGCAATTTATTTCCCATCTGAACTCAACCTCAAAGGCAGGAATTCAAAGTTCCTTTCTCCAGCTGCTGAGACGTACCTGCATAAAATAGCCGGTAACCAAAGCTTTTCTGATATTAATGTAATAATCCCGGCTTGTGAAGTCTGTGCTTCTACGTGGCAAGTTAAATCTGTCCATGATTCGTGACAGCTGCTGCCGTACATTGTCTGCAGACATCAGGGACCTGTAGTTAATGAAGTTGTCATAACACCACTGAGACGACTCATGATCTGGGGGAGGAAGAAGATTTAGACACCTTGATCAGAAAAGGGAAAAACAGCTCAAGTAGTCCACCAAATGACATTCCATGTTGTATGAAAAAACCACCGGGGGTCAAGGTAGCATGGAAAGTCAATACAGAGAGATGTCATTTTCAAGCAACATTAAAAGGGGTTAAAAGAAATAAAAATATGGATGAGCTCAATATTCATTCATTTGTTCTCAGCAGCTGACAGACAATGGAGAAGGAAGCAGACAGCTCTGTTCTCTGTGCAGTGGTCAGACCAGGTACTGCAGATCAGCAGTGCAGGGACTGTTCAGGCACTACAGACAGTGTCATCTTCCTGCTTTATGCTCTGTAAAAACAGCTGATCTGTGGTGTGGTGCCAGGTGACATCCCCCAAAATGCTTTCATATTGATGAACTATCCTTATAGGTCATCAATATTTTTAGCATGGAAAAAATGTTTTTTGTAAAGAGGATCTGACTCCTCACCCTACATGTCTATCTTAGTAAGTGACTATTCCCACAATATATAAATTCTGGACATCTCTAAGAACTCTGTGTTGCGACATTCCTGTTATTCCTCCTGGAAATCTACGATCAATTAACAACTGGACATTACGCAGTAGGGGTGAGCATCTCTGCTTATTCTTACACTGGCAGTATCAGACTATAGGGTCACACCTCACTGACAAAAGGAAAGGTAACACCTAGTTGTGAGTATATTCATAAAGTTTTAAAGGAGCAATAACAGAGGATGCATTTATTCGATGAGATGTTACAGAACTGGAACAGACATGTCAGGTAGTCTATGATGTCAGCCTATCCCATTAGCTGTATCAGGGACACTAATTCACGAGTCTAGGTGGACGGTTTGCTAATATGACAACTACAATATAGTGTAAAAAGTGACAAGAATGAGGTCAGGATGAATCAGCCAGATTACAATTCTGTTAAACCCAGTTCACACTGCAATAGCAGCCATCCCAGATAGTCTATTGGAAGGGATGGCTGCAGATATCGCAAGCCCAAGAGCAGTCTTCAGGAGCTTAGAGATACTTATAGAAGGAAGGGTCCATATTTTAGTTGCAACAAGGAGCCTCAGTCCCTCCCTGCCCACAACATACCCAGTAGAGGAAGACTTAACCGCAGGGGTTGCACCCCACGGCTAACACAACAGCTAATGGTCATATAGCCAGCATCTAAGCTGATCCACTGCCCAAAAACAATGTCAACATATAGAAGGCCTGTCTACCACTGTTAGTGTTTAGCAGATATAACAATGGTATGTCAAGGGACTAATCTAGCAGGAACCCCAACACAGTTTGTGAACAAAGCCTTACCAAGTACAACTAATCTAAGCCATTTGTACATTGGATATACATATCATACTCACTCTGTTTGAAAGCGTGGTAGACGTTCAGCAGCGTCAGATGATCGCCATCTATGTGGGCAAACCTCATCTTGGATTCATCAGCAGCTTTCTTGACTTCCGTGGGTCGAATAAAGCACTGTGGGACTAAACAAGGTTGGTATGGGCCCAACACAAATGCCCATATCGATGAGTCACGCATTCACTGACAGAGGAACAAGGCCTAGCTAGGTCAGTTCACAGAGCATAGGGCAGGGCAGGATGGACCTCCAACTGCATCTTGGGCTGTATACTATCTTTCTTTGGTACATCAACACCTAACCCCATCTGTAAGACAAGAGGGTTTCAAAACTACAAAGCATCTGATTATACTGTCTAGTACTTATCCATGTGTATAACACCATGACAGCCAGTAAGTGAGCGAACGTATGAATAAGGGTCCTGAGGTCTGAACAGAACGACCTACGGCAGGTAGAAAGGCTGTCATTGTAAGCAGAACCTAAGGCAACAGGATAGAAAACCCTGGAACTAGGTTGTGTGTTTGCTTTCCTTCCATATTGCTTCCTGCCTCTTCTGGCTAATTCTTTGCAATTCTACAAAGAAACAATAGATCTCTGCGGAGGTGGCAGCAGTAGTGAAGCTTCCTATACCCCCTTGCAGTCTTATGGGATTATAGCCTTAACTTACCCACTAAAAGTAGATATAGTGAGTGCCTTCACACTATAGAACAGGGTAGGCCTACTATTAGTCCCCAAGAAACGACAAAGCTGACGTCTGCCGTCTTACATGAGCTGCCCACAGATTTCAATGGGCACTGAAATGCTTCATTTTCCCTGTGGTGGATCTGTAGGCAAATTATTGCAAAGGTTATTGTCAGGAGATCCATGTTACAAATAGGGGGTTGTCCCACTGTTCATTTAAAGACTCCAATGAGTTTGCACACTTTGTGTGACAACTACAACCACCTCTTTAGACAATGAAATCCTAGTCCCAAGACTACAACCTATAACTTATTTACAGGATAGGCCATAATTTATAGCTGGGGGTCCTACCCCTGATATCTTAAACTATCCCAAGAGTCCCTGTTTAAATGGAGTGAGGGGTCAAGTATGCACGTGGCCACTCCATTCTACTCTATAGGACTACTAAAGATAACAAATACAGCACTTTTGTTACCCGTGGAAGTCTTACAGAACTGAATATAGCAACAGCAAACGTGTTCAACTCTTGCCCCATTGAAATGGTGGACATCTATTCTATTGATCAGGGGTGGTCTCGCCCTTTGGAAAGTTATATCCGTGGGACATCCAAGAGTTGATCAAGATTTTCTGATAGGTGGGTGCTTACATGAAGGCTAAGGGACAGAGTAACTACTGTATATCTTTACATACATGGCACCAACATGCTATTTAGATTCAGCCCATCCCTGAACTACCTTGAGATCTACTCACATGGAGGAAACCTATATATACACTGGCAAATAATGAGCTTCTCTGTCTCAGCCACTTCATGAAAATAAATGATTTATCCGGTCACGGAGCAGCAGAGTGTTGAGGTGACAATACCAAACTATGTATTGAGTCAGATGTGGTTATGGTTATACCCACTAAGCTACTACCACCTCCACAGAAGAAGTTCAGAAGAAAAAAAATACTCTCTGCCCTGCCCGTCTGCTCTGAGTCTGAATCATCTGAAAGCTCTATAAAAAAAAAAAGTGTGATAGTAAATGAGCATATAAACATCTAGCAAATAGAATACTGACACACTGACGTACGGCAAAGGTATTCTTAACTGTCTTCACTTTCATCTCAATTTGAGAATTTTTTTTTTTTTTTTAGACAATATTCCAAAGTTTGTTAGGACTCATTTTACATAAAAACTTTGACATGTCAGAGAGACACAAAGTAACCAATCAGATCACCTCATTGCTGGTGAAAATAAAGTGCTGCAATCCAACTGGTTTCTGTGTGTAACATTGACACTTTTCACGCGTGAGATCCTGGTACTTTAAAGACGCAAAAGTTCTAGGATATTTCCTATATTTCTTTAGTTATTAGCTGCTCAGCAAGCTATTCTATACTATTATAATATTCATTAAAAGGGAAACCATCACCATGTTTCACTGCACCCCACCCAAAAAGGTAAGGTTATATGTATAGCAGCAGTAACAAAAAATATCTTACAAGTAGTAAATTGTAAGATATGTTTCTGCCCACATGAAAATAACTTCTGAAATGTCAGCTGGGCATTTCTCTTGACCTCGGCATCAACCTGATTTTTCCTTTTCACCGAGAGAGAGGGGAATACAACATTTCCTATATGCCGGAAAGCTAGTGTAAAGTGATGATATTGAGGCATATGTTTGGCACAAAGGGCCTTTCATGGGCCTCAAACCCTGATCCATGCCTTGTCCCCCTGCAAAAGTGGACGTGCATGCTGAACAAAGGGCCAGTGACCACTTCAGAAGTCATAAGCATAAAGTGTCAGAGCTAAAATGTCTAAGGTATGCTTTATTACTACTGCTATACCTGGATTTGCTCTTAAAGTCCCTCTACCCCCTTTAGGGTGGGGGCAAGTCAAACCTGACGACAGGTTCCCTTTTAAACAATTGTCACACAGCTTTAAATAACCCAAACCGTAAGAAAAGAAAACGTACGTGGAAAAGTTTCTGTACAACTGAAAATAACACAAAACCTGAAAAGGAGTGTGACAAATTGGCCATACATATTATATAGCTGCATGCAAAGGCAAGATTAGCTAAGGTTGCCAATAAGTGCCAGAGCCATTTCTAACCCCACACATCACTCCAAGGCTGCAGCACAATACATGCCAGACTCTTTCCAAAAAGTGGATAAAGTTACAGGAGCAGAGACTTAGGACTGTTAAACGTTTCAGTCTCTGGTCCATATAACGCCATATACTGAAGTCTGACATTTTTTATCAGTAAGCCATTGTTAAGGGGGTATTTCCTTTGCATGTGCCCTGCTATTACCTGACAACATAGCGGTTATGGATAGGATCTCATTAGAACAGTTGTAGTCACAACTGGCTATAACCATCTTGGCAAGCTGAGGGTCGAGGGGGAATTCTGCCATCATAGAACCGAGTTCAGTCAGATCACCATCATCATTTAAGGCAGCAAGGTAATTTAGCAACTCCAGAGCTCGCATCAGTGTTTCAGGGGCTATGGAGAGAAAAAAAAGTAAATTAGACATTCATATGTTTTGGCCATTAATTTAACATTTCAGACCACTGCAGAGTGAATGGAGCATTGTCACATCTGCCAATCGATGGAGGTGCTGGGAGTCCTCAAAAACTCGCACAGTGCGGAGTCACAGCATTTTTGGCAGTTGTGGAAAAGCATTGGAAAAAAACTACACTTGGGTCAGTCTCAGCAAAGTGAATGAGATCAGATTTAATCTCACCCACACATAGCAGGACAAAAAAAATGATGAGGAAAACAAGGCAGGTTAATTTTCCCTGAGAAAAATCTACATTTTCACCATAAACTTATATGGGGGAAGTAAAAATGATATATATTATATATATATATAAATAAATAGATAGATATAGATAGATAGATATATCTATATATATCACAGGCAAGTATGTTTTTTTTTCTCCTCATCTTCCCCGGCCTAATATATAATTTTTTTTTTTTATCCTGGACAACCTAAAGGCAATCTTTAAGAGGCCTTGACACAAAAGTTTCCCTCAGTCATAGGTTTCAATTTACCCCTTAAAGTACGTCGAGACAGGATGTAAGTCTAGCAGAAAAACTCCACTGTGGGTTTTGCTGCAAAATGGTCATAACAATGCTGGTCTCCAGGATCATCAATGACATCTACTACATCCATGCAATCACCAGGACATACATGTACATCCAAGTGGGATAAACGGTTAATGCACTACCACAGATGAGAACAGCAGTAGATTGCAATAGCTCGCTATATGGGTGATGCTTGTATCTGAACAGATGTTTGTAGCTCAGCTCTGAGCAGTTAACTGTTCTCCTCAGTATTACACTTCCCAGCTGAAACTTTAATAGACGTGCTCCTTTTACATGGCTGATGGCAAACGGCTTAATTAAGGAGACTTAAAGGAACACTGGCAATTGCATGCTCCTTAAAAACTAATCAGTATACTAGATAAAAAAAATAAACTGTACAGAAAATATAATTCTAACAGGACATTTGCCCATATTTTCAATTGGCATCATACCTGGAGGGTCCATGAAGTCAAAATGTACCAAGTCATCAATACCAAGCTTTTTCAGCTGCAACACCACAGAACCCAAGTTGGATCTTAAAATCTCAGGGTATGTGTTGTCCTAAATAATGGAAGAATAAAACAGACTCATCAGCCAACGTGTCATTTCATCATTAGTAATACTAAATAACCTTGTCTTAATCATCATTGCTGGAAAAAGTCAATGCAGAGCCAGGACTCCTTTTTGCTGTTAGCGTGGTCTGTCCATCTGAGTGTTGTCCACTACCTAGAGGCTGTACAGGGTATTATAAAAGGCCAACACTACTGTGAAACTGGAAAAACCCTTTACTGACCGAATGCTTAGGATAGCGCAACACCTTGACTTTGACTGTCACATAAGATATCACCATCTCACCCTGCCACTCCTCCACAGATTTAAGTGAACCGAGTTGCACTGAAAGCCAGTGGATTTCAAGATTGAGAACTGCTTGACTTTTCTGCAACTAAAAGTCGCAGTGCTGCAGTCATAGCACCCTTGGGGCTGCAGGGCAACTCAATTCATTTACATTGGGGAAGGAGTTTCAGGGTGACACTGATCTTTACTCGCTTGATCCCCTAGGCCCCCTTGAAGGGGAACACTCATTTCCTTGATCTATTATAAACTTGTTCCTTGAGGCTTTTTTTTTTTTTGTTTGTTTGTTTCTGCTCCATTTCCAAAGCTTACAAAAAAGTGGCCCTGCTGCAATGCCCACGCTTTACAGATTCTGCCGTTTCCAATATAAGCCAGATAAAAATAGAAGTATATGAAGAGGAATTTGAGGCGTCTTCTGCCCCAGACTCCTGTACACTTTCTGACCCTATTCTTTACACCGCAGTTTTATTTGCCGATTAGCCTCAGATAAAATGGGCCTAAACTGGCAGAGAGTCAAACTAATCCGGATATCAGGGGCAGGCATTTGTTCATCATGCAAAGTAACTTCTTGGTCGGTAAAAATAGCCACAGCCCAAAGACTTTAATATAAGTGAATAAAATGGCTCCCTGGCATTTGCAGTACCTAGTTTGAAACTAGGTTTGTGATAGTGATCACTGTGGATATTTCCAAGGCTGCAATGTAATATTAAACACTGCTGCATCAGAAACACCTGCACATGAGCGAACAATGCGCTGACTTTTATCGCAGTGCCAGCAGCCGAATATGTGAAGTCACAGTTTAATACCGCCCACTGAATGAATAAAGCAGGGGGAATGAGGAGCAAGACTGACTGATGAAAACATGGACACACAGGATAGAAAATTGGGGGGGTTAAGTTCAGGAATCGATCCCCCCATATGCATAGCAAGAAGAAAAATAAAATCAATCATACCTGCATTTCTGTTTTGTATGCCTTTTCTGTGTAAAGTCTGAAGCACTTGCCAGGCCTGGTACGACCGGCACGGCCCGCTCTTTGTTGTGCAGAAGCCTTGCTGATAGCAGTAACCAGAAGAGACTCTACTCTAATTCGAGGGTTATACACCTATTCAACATACACAAAAGAACAAAGCCACATTAATAACACATTGAGATGAAAACTAGTAAGTCAAGTCACAGAAGCTATGACTGACAGTAAGGAAAGGGGGGAAAAGCAAAACATACTAACCTTTTGCTTAGCAAACCCAGGATCAATCACAAATACGACTCCATCAATGGTTAATGAGGTCTCAGCAATGTTAGTGGATACCACAACCTAAGGTGAAAACAAGAAGAAACTTAGTAAGAAGGAAAATATACAAATGTGAAACAGATCTCCAATGTTCGACTCCTACAACGTTATTTTGGTGGGGCTTCTGCCAATCTTTCCTGGCAGTTCTGCCAGTGACATGTTTGGAAGATCCAAGTTACTGCTCTTCTATGTTAGGTTGTATTCATATGGGCAGACAAAAAAAACAAAACAGCTTTTTTGGCCACATCACTTGAGCAGCTGAAAGTCACTGACCACAATTTCTAAGCAGTTTAACCCAAAATTTGATTCTGATTTGGGATTTCGACGCTTGGAAAAACTGGTCCTCTAGTTGACATAGTTGGTCTGTGAAGTGGAGCTCCTTTTCGATTACTATGTGGGTCCAGGGTGTCTGTCACTGCCAATCTAATAGGGATGACCTACTCTAAGGATAAGTCATTAATATTTTAGTCCTAGTAAACCACTTTAACCTGCAGAACTGCACAACCACAACAATTCACACTGAAATACATGCAGTTCTACACACGCCACATTACCATCCCATGTGCAAGAGTTTCATGGTTTTTTGGGGAGATATATTATTGATTATACAGAATTGCAATACCAAAAAGAATGACTACAATAGTCTGTATACAAAGTTCACACCAGGTATTATTCTAGCAGCTGTGTGCAGCATAGGACTTCCAGCGGTGGACACTGGAGCAGCGGGTACAGGAGAGTATTATTATTTTTTTTTTTTTTCCCCGTCTCTTCCTTTAATGATTCACCTTTCCCGGCCTCCACTAGAATTTGTCCAACTCCTGGACAACTTTAACCTTGTCATATACAAAACACAGTAGTGTTGCATTCTGCAGGGTCAAGTACACTTTGCCGATTAGTTTCAGTAAGACTATCACACTACAAAAGGAGCCCTAACCATCCTAAAAGGTTTCTTTGCATTTCTCAAAGACCTTGAATTGCACTAATATATATGTCACCTGCACAGAAAAGCGAATTCAACAATAAAATTGTAGCCTTTATGAGTATAGGCCTCATATGCACAAAACTGCTGTGTATTCCAATTCCACAAACCGTTCTATCAATTCATTGGGAGAGATTATAAATGCAAACACAGCAGGATAGAACATACCTGTATCGGCTAAACCCCGTTTATAGTCAAATAATAGGGTTTACATGATTTTCTGGTATACAATGTCATTATTCACAGTGTGTCATTGATAGACTAAAATGTGACACACGTTAAATAAGCTGCCATAGGCAACATCTGCCTATTTAACCATTTAGGGCATACGGACAACAATTGCTAACAAGCCATCGATTATCCAAAGTGGGGAGCCTCTAACAGTGTATACCCTGGTATTTTTTATTTATTTATTTTTTAACAATGCCCAAAATATGCCTATATATTGGGATACAGGCTTGACCAGGGTTTGCAGAGAGCACTGCAAAATTATGATTCCAGAGAAGTTCCGTTGTGGCGGTAGGACAGGCTACAAAAACAAGTATCTTATCACCATGGAAACGAGACCTGTAGACAAAATACATAAGAGACACGCAAGTCATTTAAGCTCGGGCTCTGCTTGCTCTTCTACTCACTTTCCGTCCTATTGCACCATTGGGTTTCTTGGGTGGAGGGGGTTCAAATATTCTCTGCTGCTGCTGAGGTGGAAGCGTAGAATAGAGAGGGATGATTTTTATATCTCCAACTTCAGGACCCAAGTCATCAATTTCACGCTTTATCCTTTTACACGCTTCATCAATTTCCTAAGAATAAAAAAAGAAAAAAAAAAAAAAAAAAAAAAAAATGTTATTATAATAGATTGGGGAGAATGAAGACAGCACGTAGACCAAATACTCTCTAGGTAAATTGTATTATAAAAAGGAATAAAAAACTACACTGCTTACACAACCTATGGGAAATGATTGAGTAATGAATAAGGAGGAGGAAGAAAAAAAACAAAAAAAAACACAGACAGCTTTCACACCCATCCTGTTAACCAGTATCAAGTCTTGCTAGAGCAGAAAAAAATAGATAAAAAGGGTAGATCATTATGAGGCCACTTGGCTAATATACACTAATTTGCGCTAAACAGGGCTTATATCTTTGGAAAAACTGAACCGATTAGGATAAACAAAACAAAAACAGTTTGAATGACAAACAGATGTAAGCTGGAGAGACAAACCTCTTGGCCTGTAAGGAAGAGCAGAAGATCGCCTTCCTCCTCTTCACACATGTGAATCTGAATAACTGTACGGATGGCTGCTTCTAAGTAGTCCCTCTCGGGCTCCGGAGTGTAAAAGATTTCTACAGGATGTGTACGCCCAGGTATCGTGAGGAGAGGACAGCTATCAAAATAAACTTGGAACTTGCCTGCGTCAAGAGTGGCGCTCATGACTATAACCTGTCAGTACAAAAAGTAGATGAAAGAAAACCAAACATCAGTGAGACAGAACTTTAATAAGTCACACACAAAGCACAATATAAAGACAAACTGGTTCAATTTTAGTTCTGCCAAGGCGAGCCCACACATGTTCAAGTCACTGGAGACAGACCCCGCACCGGTGCTGCGTGCACCATGAGCTAGTCTGCTTCCTGCAATGGAGGAGTGACATCTAAGGTCATATGTAAAACATTAGGCTCAAGCTCTGGATGACCTAATGCCAAATACAGTACATGATAGCAGGGAATTTTGGGGAATTCTAGTTTATCTCCAAGTACAAAACGAAAAATAGTTATTTTTAAGAAATCAAACACACCAAGTAGAGAAGCCGATCACATAACATCCTACAGTGTAGGCATCCCTACTGTCTACTAGTGTAGAGATGGGAGTGGACAGAATGCACAAAGTTACTTTTTTTTTTTCTTAAAAAGCCCAGCTTACTAGAGTAAGCGTGCATTAAAGGGGTATTCCCAGATACATAGCCATTGTTAAATTTGTAGATAATTAAAAGTTAAACATTTTTGCAAATATAATTAAACATTTTGCAGAGTTTTAAAGATTTTTTTCTAAATATCTCACAAGTTGTCGTCTTGATCGGTTGTCAGTGGATACGACCATGAATGCAGGACCTTTCTAAGGTCAGAAAATCAGCTATGATTTCCTTATAGTCGCCGGGATATCTTCTGATACATGTAGTGTCCCTGCCTGATAACCCAGCTACAATAAGAAAATCATAGCTGGGTTCCTGACAAGTCCCAGGCCATAGAAAGTTTCTGCATTAGTGGTCGTATCCATTGGCAACCAATCAGGACAACAGACTGTCACCACTAAGATGGTTAGAGAAAATCTTTAAAACGCTGCAGAATTTTTAACTACTTCTATCTGCAAAAATGTTTAACTTTTAATTATCTACAATTATAGATATGATTATGTTCATTGGAATACCCCTTTAGGTCTACGTACTATAACCAGGCCAGAAAACCAAAAGCTGCCCATTGGCTAAAAACCACCATCCCAACATTTTGGAAACGTGGTCTCTTCCTTTTATTGGGCTTCACAAAATGTTTTGTTCAATCAGCTGTCTTTCCCTATTATGGTGGATCGCTCCTGTTTTTTTGGACACCTACAATACCACCCAAGGAGGAACCAATTTTGGACATGTTAAATGATATCCTTACCTTTAAGTCATTCCTTTGCCGGACAACCTCTTTTAAAACACCCATTAAAATATCTGTAGCTAAGGTTCTTTCATGGGCTTCGTCAAGTATAACTACACCATAGCGCTCCAGCAAGGGGTCGTTCATTGCCTCTCGGAGTAACATACCATCAGTCATGTACCTATAGATAGAAATACATATTATAGGCATTCAGGTGTTATACAAGCATAAGAAAATGTCTGTACATGCTTGGGGTTGGAATTGCCAGTCAACTCCACTGACTTCAATAAATTTGAGCTGCAATACCAGACACAACCCATGCACAGGTGTGGTGCTGCTTTTGAACGAAAGCAACATGTTTTGTTAGGTTGCTACAACCCCTTTATTACAGCTTACACATGCTATTACAATTCATTTTTCAGGTCCATAACTAACCCAATGAGGTTCATGTCACCTGTGCGTATGTAAGCAAAAAAAAAAAATTATTTAGATTGTGGCAAAATGCCCATAGTATGTATAAGAATAATGGGAGGACACGAAGCATGTGAACATGGAAGAATCACACAGAGCCTGTGCAAATGGTGAGATTCACTATGGAATCAGCAAGGCCCGGAGTGATGCTTACCACTGTCATTGCGGTAGTGCACAGCTCAATATTTTATTATGAGCCATCAGGAGGAAAACAATCAGTCTTACAGGGGTTGTCTGGGAACACTGAATTAGAGAGAGACAGGTCTGGGGGGCTAGAAAATAAAAATGCATGGACACTTACCTGCATCTTTCCCTCCATTCCTATACCGGGCTTGTCGCCACCACTTTGGGTGTATACAGATCAGCTGCAGCAACCACCACTCAGCAGTATACAGCTGAGACCAGTGTTTGACTACAGTGATACTGAAGACAGAGTAGCAAAGGTGACGGCCAGCTGAGAGCAGGAACAGAAGGAAGGATGCAGGCAATATCAGCGCCTTTTTTTTTTTTTTTTCTATCCCTCCCTTGCTGAAAGCATTAACGTTTTCTGATCACAGACAACCCCTTTTACACAGACCTACGTCCAACGCGATTATTGAGGACAAGCATTCCTAGGCACACACTCTTCCCAATAATTCATATGTGGAAGGGAGCTGCCGTACAGTATCCCTGCAGCTGCACAATAGGCTGAGATGCCGGTTTTCACTGTATAGATCATTGCCTGCCTCTTGTTACTAGCTGTGAGGTTTTTCAGGTAAGTGTGGTGCCACACAATGTACCCCAGCGGCCACAGCTGCACTTAGTCCCCGGGCTGCCATCATTTTCAATTCTCTATGTGAAACATCTATTAATTTCAGTTGGATAGCATTACTGACCACAGAATAACCAAAAAACCACGTGACTGAAATTAATAGATGTTTCACATAGAGAACCAAAAACAATGGGAGCCCGGGGACTGGGTCTAGCTATACCCGCATCCGTACATCGTGAAGCAACACCCTTCATGTGGTTTCGTCCACACGAATGATATTTTTTTTAATGACATCCAAGTGCCTTCTGTCCTGCACAGTGGTCTGATCTGATCCATTTCACAGAGCTGCATAAGACATATTCCATAATCCACAGATTGGAGCACAGGAAACCCCCTTGGACTGCACACTCTGTTGTGCGTGTGAAGCCTCCCTGTGCGGCCAGTAACAAGGAACAGGTAATATTGAATTAATGTTGCTGTAGTGATCATTCCTCCTCTATTCACTTGCAGCAAAATATGCAATGGGGCCCTACAAATAGATATAAGCGAGATATCTGTCGGTCTATAGCTGATCACCCTACTGACAACAGATTTCTAAATGAATCTTATAACCCAATTTCCAAATATGAAACATTCGTAGCTCCAAATCCTCTACTACGGTATCCACTAGCGAGACTAAACTGTACCGCTAGGGGTGTAATTATTAATTAACATAATTATACAGGCCGCACAAAGGATTCTTACTACCTGCTGTTACCACACAAAACCGGTACTAAACAGTACGCTATACTCAGCTATTCTTACTGAAATGGATCCAATACAAATTGCTATGTTAGCTGCCGCTGAACCTAATGCAGCAACGACTGGATATACAACTAGACGAAAAATGCAGAACTGTGAAATGCGATTGATCAGAACGCCCAAAAAAAAAAAAAAAAAGGTAGAATCTGGAGTTATACGATCAGCAGCGACATTACAGCTTACATGTAATCCACACTAAACCTTCTGTATTCAGGAAAACATATTTTGATCTATTTTATATTAGACTGATGTAAAAATCTCTTAAAGGATTTCCCAGGATTGTAAAACTGATTGTCTATCCTTAGCGCTAGGCCATCAGTATCAGAGTGGTGGACATCCAATTCTGAGCATTCACCACCAATAAGTAGATTGTTTAGAAGGCACAGCTGTACCAGGTATTGCAATTCCATCCAATTCACTAGAATGGGAATAACCTTCAGAGAGCTTTGATAGCAGGTACAGTTGCTGGTAGAAGTACAGAGCTGTGCCTAGTAAACAATGAAGGGGATATAGAACTTGCTGGAGCATTGCAGCCCCTTCACTCAGTTGCTCATAGAGGAAATATTGATAGCCTATCAATAAGGCTAAAGGATCTTAAGAGATATGGATATCCTCTTTAATGAAGCAGATTAGGACTGAGATCTATAGCACAATATCAAGTACTGTCAGATACAAGGGCTTGACTACCCACTGTTATAGCGAAGAGGCACTGAGATCGCAATAAAACATGTAAAATCATTTTTATGCGCTGAAAAAGTCTTGTGTATTTATCCAGATCATTTGTGTCTCAGCAGAGAGCACAGTGGAGGCAAAACTGGCGCTTATGCCCAAGATCAGAGCCCTCTCTGATGCAAGTAAGGCCACCAATCCCCCACAACCAAATGTTGCCAGGAAAGCTCTCAGATGGTGAGAATGGGGAGCTGTCCTATGTGGAGCTCCCGAGCCTGTCATAGGAAAATAACTAAAGGCCTCAATAGTTATACAGTCATTCTGCAATAAAGTTAGTCTCCATGTATTTAAAAAACAAAAATTCAAGTCATCTCCCTCCCCCTAGACCACAAATAAAAAATAAAGGTATGCCCATGTCCGAACTATAAAAACATTTCTCCAATATGGCAAACATGGAAGTGGTAAAGATTAAAAAAAAAATAGAAATTGATCAAAATGTTGGACATTCCCAAAATGGTAAAAATTAAAACTACATCTTATGGCACAAAAAAACAAAACCATGGGTAATCTGAATTTCATCCTGAGTTTGTTAGAAAGCGAACAGTGTTTAGTCAGCTTCTACTTACTTCAGAATTGTTTTTGCGCTGCTGCAGTCCTCAAATCGAATAGAGTAACCGACTTCCTGGCCAAGCATAACATCCATTTCATCAGCAACTCTTTGAGCCACACTCATGGCAGCCACTCTTCTGGGTTGGGTACAAGCTACACCTCTCTTTGGACCAGGTAATGACCTCATATACTCTACACACCACTGAGGGATCTGTAATAATACACATAAGAGATTAGTCCACTTGTGATGCGCTCTTACCATCTACAGCAATATTAGATTGCACAGCTGAGAGTCACGGCCTCATACCTGTGTAGTTTTACCAGATCCAGTCTCTCCCACCAAGACAAAGCACTGGTTCCTCATGAGGATATCTGTAAACCGATCCTTGTACTCCCAAACCGGCAACTGTAGCCGTTTTTTTAAGATGTCATAGTAACGAGGCGTGTGGGGTAAATTTGTAAATGGATTGATGCCTTGGGGCAGTGCCGCTGGCTTCACGGCTTGAACACCACCAGCTGAGATATAAGGGGTATTTGATGCACTGCGGGATTCTTTATCTTTGTCTCTATCTCGCTCACGATCACGGTCTCTGTCACGATCTCTATCACGATCCTTTGATCTGTCATCTCTATCCCGATCTCGGTCTTTCCTGAAATTTGAAAAGAATAGAATTTAAAAAGTCCAGAAAGAATCTTTCAATGTGCACAGACAAGTGACCAGCAAGAGGATCAATAATCACATAACAGGAAATGCCACATATCTAGGGCACACCCCAGCCTGAACGTAAACTGGGAATTACCAAAGGCAAAACAAGTTTACTAGCCATCTACGAGGACAGTATTTCTCAACCTTTTCACGGCAAGTAACTCCTTGTGAAAAAAGTTGCAACCAAGTACCCCCAATGGACACTGTCGTGTCCATCATGTGACAAAATCAACTCCCAATGTCAAGTGGGGAAGAAAAAAATAGCACACCAAACAAATTTTCCATTTGCTTATGAGGGCACCTGTTGCAGGCATACACTAAAGGTTCTGAGGGGTATTTACCTTCGAACCACCTGACCAAACATCTTCTGATGTCCACCTATGCTTTGCAGAAATTGTGCCTCAGTATTTGAAGGTGGATTATTTGGATGGCACTAGCCCCCCAAGGAGCCTAAGGGCTGGTTAAAAGCCATGGCGTGTACCAGAGACTGTGCAGCATACCCCCTGGGGTACATGTATCACATCTTGAGAACCACTGTGCTAAGAGCCACAAGAATCTACATGTAAACATGATGCTGAGTGGAAGTGTTTACTACCGCCATCATTCATAACTACATGCAACATTTGGCAGTGTATCATCATGCACCTTCGGCAAATTCTTCAGATTTATAGAAGTGCGAAGTACTCAACTTACATTTACAACTGTAGCAAAGATAGTTAACACTTTGACAACAAATTCTGACAGAAGACCCAAAGACCAGGCTGTGGTCATGCATTATATTAGAAATCCTGAAGAAGTCCCAGAGTCTCTGTCAGACAGAAAGCTGGATACCCAGTACATAAAAGTCTGGGCCTCCTGGACTAACCCACCCTCTGGTGGCCAGCTAGGAATGCATACAGTGTGACCAGCAGACTTTCTGCAATCCTTTTCTAACAGAGCATCTGTACAGGAGGATGCAAGAGGTCAGCAGGAGCGGCTACAGGTCTTAGGCTAGGTCATCACATCTGCTTTGGAGTTTTCATAGGAGACTCCAGAGAGGATTCCTCCTAGAATCGGAGAGAAAAGTCCTGCATGGAGGACTTTTCTCTCTGACAGTTTTATATAGAAACCCGACAGACCCCATTTTAGTCTATGGGATCCGTGGGTAACAGCTTTTTTAGCGGATGGACTGTTGTTCCGATCCCCATGCAGACCTGTACGACAGAGACCCCAACGCTAGTGTGAACCTAGCCTTAGCAACTAGAGCTCCTTGTACCTCCTACCGCTTACAAATTTTAGCAGGAGATGCACATAGTAGTTGAATAGTTACTTTTAAGAACTACTATTGGAATACAAAAAAATAAGGTCCTTTAGGCCTCTTGCATAGAACATGCTTTTTAAAGAATTAGAGGATCTTTACAGTTTCTAAGTCACCATAGCTGCAGGAGTCCGAGCGGGGCTGTGAAAAAACAGAGCAGTGGTAAGTTTGGCCTCCCGACTGCACAGCACTGAAAGCAATTTCCCCTTAAATAAAATCTTGTTCACTTTGCTTGAACTGTAAACATAGAATTTTTTTCCGCACTGCATTTCTACAACATGTTGCCTGAACCTGTATTGGGGTCTGTTCACACGTTCAGGTTTTCAGGTTAAGTTTTCTGGAAGTGTAAGCATAGAGGATAGGAGACATTTCTTTCACTCCTCCCCTGGTTTTGACTGCATTTGGAAACCTGAACCTGATGTAAACACACAAATTACCTCCAGTTTATATAGCTGTTGGCTAACAGCTATCTCGCCCGACTTCCCCTGACACATTCGTGCTTGACCATGCGGTGCACACGTACCAAGCGTAGAGAAAACTACTGCCACACTTCTCTGACCACAGCTTATCGCCAACAACTAAAGAATCAAACTACACAATCCAACTTTCCCTATATTTGCCATCAGATGGACAGTCAGGACGTGACCATAAACATTACATGAATGGCCAAATCTGTCAAATTTGGTGGGTTTGGCTGAAACATGTCTAAGCCCATGAAACTTGGTCTGTGCGTTTACTGGATTTACCGACCTGAGCAATATGTTGGCAGAGGGACTTCTAGCAGCATAGATAACTATAGTCCTAGAAGTCGTACTCCCAGCATATTACTCAGACCGATAAATCTAACACTCATACAGACCAAGTTTAACAGGTGAAATGCATTTCTGTGACATGTAAGTCCAGCTTCACACTAGGATTTGGCATCTGTAAAACAAATCGCCATCATGCACTGGTACCGAGCGCTTCTCAACCTTTTCAGTTCAAGTACTCCTAGCATCAAAACATTCCAAATTCGGACCCCCAAGGGGGGGGGGGGGTGAAATCACTAATAAAAAAGGCTATGAACTCAATTGGAGGCTTTTTTTGCGGGATAAGCTGAAGTTTTCATTGGTACCATCTTGGTATTCGCGTGACTTTTTGATTGCTTTTTATTTAGTTTTTTGTAGAAGGTGGGTTAAGCGAAACAGCAATTCTGGCATTGATTTTCAAGTTCACCCCAGGTTAAAGTACATGATATCTTTTAGTTTTTCTTTTTACAGATACCAACTTTGTATGATTTCCCCCCCACAGGCCCTTCACTCCTTTTGTGTCAATTGATTTATTACACTGTAATGTTTCAAGTCTGTACTAGAATCCTACGATTTGTAATGTGCTGCGAAATATGTTGGCAATAAATAAAATATATTAGGAAGGTCAGTAGGTATCGGGGCATGCTGGAAGCTGTAGTCCCCCAACAAAGAGAGAGGAAGGTAAGAAATGGAAAATTCACTTGCCAATCAGTGGCCTCAGCAGCCTAAGGAAAGGAACTGGGATGTCATCTGTGACATCTCATGTCCTTTCCTTAATGTAATAAATGGCCTCAGTAGTCACATGCGGCAGGGAGTTCTGCCAGAAAAGCCCTGGGGTGCCGTGGGACCAGACAGTGGCCTGGGACACCAGAGCACCGGTGACAGGCGAGTTTTTTTTTTTTTTTTTTCACCTTCCTTGGCCTTCTGCTGCAATATTAAAATATCCTTGACAACCCCTTTAAGTAAACCTCTCAGTTTACTCTAAAGATGCAGTTGCCAAGACGATAGCTTATTAAGAGGATATATAAGTGGAGGATTTTGCTGTCACTAAGGCAGTAATAATTTTCCTCTCAGTCAGCATACCCCAAGACTGTGGTGTTTACCCCATAGAGTATGCATACCGCAGGCTGAGAACCACTGCTCTAAACCATAAATGAACTGATAGGCAGTATCCATCTATAAGCTGCCATTTAATAACGTTACAACGCATCGCCATCTTACATTGTACTGTCAATATCAGACTAGTAAAATTTCCAATCATTACAGACATTTCATATGTAGGATCAACACTTTTTAATCTTCCAACGAATTTAGACCAAGCCACAAGAGCTACATCACTCAAACAAACAGATGGTAACAATTATTTCTATGTGTAGCTGCAGCACATTTCATACCTCCCATCTACATTAAACAGTCAACTAAAGCTGTCCATACACATTAAACCATCTAATGTGAAAGGAGTCATAACCGACAACAATAATCGGAGGAGATAAGGATCGGGCACAGTTGGATTTCAACTGCCCAATCCTTCTGTTCTGAGAGGAGTGACAGCGGCTTTTCCCCCTTTCCCAGTTACACGAAACAATCAACCAAGCCTGCATGTACAGGAACATCTCAATAAATTAGAATATCTTTGAAATGTTTATTTCTTTCAGTAATTGAATTAAAAAGTGACCTCCTATATTTTCTAGATTCTTTACACAGAGTGTTCTATTTCAAGTGTTTTATTTCTGTAAATGTTGATTATGGATTACAGGTAATGAAAACCAAAATCTAAGAAAATTAGAATATTGTAAAAAAAAGTTCAGTATTGTAAATTCAGTGTCACCTGCCAGTGTCACCTGACAGACAGCTTCAAACCCCAAGGGACCCCCACTGACTATAATGGGGTCAGTGTGGTGTTCGTTTAATGGCCTTATGGTGTTCGTGTTTTCCACAGACAGCACATGGTCCTATCCTATGGTATATGTATTCTGTCCACAATTGATAGCTATATATTTTTTTTTTTATCAGTGAAATAAAACCAACCATTTCTTAAAGGGAGTCTATCATTGCAAAAACGCATTTTTAACTGAAACCACGTTGGAATAGCCTTTATAAAGTCTAATCTACTCCTACCTTTATCTTCTGCTCGCCACCGTTCTCGTAAAAATAAGTTTTATTCCCATATGTAAATCATGCACAGGGGGCGTTCCCCGTGCTCAGAGCATATCATCATCAGAACGCCACCTCCATTAACTGTTATTAACACCCCTGCATCTGCTTCTCTTCCTCTTCGCTGCGTAAGCCGACAGCACATGAGCGGGATTTCGATCCCAAGGAACACAGCGTCGGCTGCTTATGCAGTGAAGAGAATACAATGCAGGGGGCGTTAACAGTTAATGGAGGCGGCATTCCAATGATGACGATGGTGTGCTCGTAGCACGGGGGACCGCCCCTGAGCATGATTTACATATCAGAATAAAACTAATTTTTCGAGAACGGCGGCGAGCAGAGGATAAAGGTAGGAGCAGAATAGCCTTTTATAAAGGCTATTCCAATGTGGCTTCAGTTAAAAATGCATTTTTGCAATGATAGACTCCCTTTAACTAAATTTCTATACTTTGCATTGTTTCAGATTGATAAAAAAAGAGGCAGCACATCAATAGCATCCAAGTTCGGTCCATGTATTCACTCATCCATAGACTTTAACAGGGGCGATTGGTCGCCGACTGGACCAAAATTGAGCAGGTCTGTTTTTCTTCCCCTGTGAAACAACAACTGAATAGAATTATTACTACAATAAATGGATCAGTATGTTGTCCATGTTGACCACAGACAGCACACAGATATAATACAATTCTATTCAGATGTCTGTAAAAATGACATGTGAATAAGCTCTTACCATGAGATGTGCTCTTAAAAAGGACCTTTGATGTCCTCATGCACACGTGGTTTTATATATCGCTAGAAAGTCGACAGTGCGCTGAATTTTGAAAACGCAGCGTTAATGCCGTGTCAAAAAAATGTTGAATTTTACAGTACCTGCAGAGTGGATGGGGTCCTGACTAATACCATCCAAACATTGTATAAAAAAAAAAAAAAAAACTGCAGCGAAAAAGCTGCATTTTCAAAAATCGCAGCATGTCAGTTATATATGTGGAAACTCTGGCGTTTTCCGCACAGGTATAATAGGGGCAGAAATTCCACAGAGTAAAACTGCGAAATCGAAATAGTTTTTTCCCACATTGTTTTTTTTTTGTTGTGCTCCTTTTAAACAGCCACTAACCTTTCAACAAAAACTTTGCACAAGTCAATAGTGAAGGCAAACAAAATCTTATCGAAGAAAAATGCTCATTTCCCCATTTCTCATATACACACGTGGACAAAATTGTTGGTACCCCTCGTTTAATGAAAGAAAAACCCACAATGGTCACAGAAATAACTTGAATCTGACAAAAGTAATAATATATAAAAATTCTATGAACAAATGAAAGTCAGACATTGCTTTTCAACCATGCTTCAACAGAATTAAAAAAAAAAAAGAAAAACAGGCCTGGACAGAAATGATGGTTCCCTTAACTTAATATTATGTTGCACAACCTTTTGAGGCAATCACTGCAATCAAACGATTCCTGTAACTGTCAATGAGACTTCTGCACCTCTCAGCAGGTATTTTGGCCCACTCCTCATGAGCAAACTGCTCCAGTTGTCTCGGGTTTGAAGGGTGCCTTTTCCAGACGGCATGTTCCAGCTCCTTCTAAAGATGCTCAATAGGATTTAGGTCAGGGCTCATAGAAGGCCACTTCAGAATAGTCCAATGTTTCCCTGTTAGCCATTCTTGGGTGTTTTTAGCTGTGTGTTTTGGGTCATTATCCTATTGCAAGACCCATGACCTGCGACTGAGACCAAGCTTTCTGACATTAGGCAGCACATTTCTCTCTAGAATCCCTTGATAGTCTTGAGATTTCATTGTACCCTGCACAGATTCAAGACACCCTGTACCAGATGCAGCAAAGCAGCCCCAGAACATAACAGAGCCTCCTCCATGTTTCACAGTAGGGACAGTGTTCTTTTCAAGATATGCTTCATTTTTCCATCTGTGAACATAGAGCTGATGCGCCTTGCCAAAAATTTCGATTTTTGTCTCATCTGTCCATAGGACATTCTCCCAGAAGCTTTGTGGCTTGTCAACATGTAGTTTGGCAAATTCCAGTCTGGCTTTTTTAAGTTATTTCTGTGACCATTGTGATTTATTCTTTCATTAAACGAGGGGTATCAATAATTTTGTCCACATGTGTATCTATTAACTGACAGCTAGCAGATATCTTGAAAATGGTGAAACTCACATTGCCAAACTTTTTATGATACAATGAATAGTCTTCAAATACTCAAAACCAGAAAAAACCTTTGAAATTATGCAGGTAAAACAAAGTGTTCATTTTCATAGAATTTTTATATATTATTACTTTTGTCAGATTCAAGTTATTTCTGTGACCATTGTGGGTTTTTCTTTCATTAAACGAGGGGTACCAACAATTTTGTCCTTGTGTGTATATGTAAATAATATTGGACTTTCTATAACAAAAGCAAAGAAGGAATAACACAGGTATAAATACAGATTTGGTATTTCTGTGACCCCACACAAAGTTATGTGTGGTCCCTCCCTAATACTGCCCTCTTAGTGGGTCCCACATTTGTCTGTCCCTTGAGCTGTTAAGGACCTGGTGCTGCCATCCTGGAGTAGCTTCATGAATATTTACCGCCTGAAAAGGCGAGAATATAGGCCTCTGCCTACTGATATAATCTAAAAAGTAAAAGCCAATTAAAAAAAAAAAACAAAACAAGGAAACTGCGGGTATGTGGTCAACAGGAGCCCCGCGCAATTGCTTGGGTTGCATGGTTGGTAACTCTACCATTGGCACAGCATCATCATAGCCAGAGGAAAGCTTTCGTATAACAGTAACACCTACAGTTAATATTACGAGCTGCAGTAACATTTTCGGATCATTCCCCATTTTTGCAAAGTTGTTCACTGCAGCAAGACTGATCACAACAGCATTACCAATGATATCTTCCTGCTTTTATACTGGATTATAAGTAAGGTAAATCCATGAAGGAACAATATGCTGCAGGTGCCAAAATCACAGCATGTCCCAGCAGCAGAAAAGTGGACAAGATAAGCTGCGCAATAGTGAGAATTTTCACTGTGTTGTGAATTTTGGCCAAACAAAACGCATCAGAACTCTGCCTTGTGTACGCCCCATCTAGATGTACCCATAAAATGTCAGTTTTAACCAATGCACTAATGCTATGCTTATGTCGGCACTGGAATTTCCATTCTTGTGGTCCATCACTGGATTAGAACAACGGTCCGTCTAATGACGGACAGCAACAGATCCCTAGGGACCCCGTGGGGTATAATGGGGTTCATTGGGTGCCATTTATTTAACAGACATCGCCAGATGAAAAATTCAGGCGTGCAGGTTTTTGTCAGGACTTTCTGCCATACACTGAAAAAGTAGACTGTGATGTATATGTGAATATAGACCAAAGCTGTATACTACACCCCCAGTATACACAGCACTGCAGTCAGTCCCATGCAAATAGTATATGAGCAGTATAAATAGGCCCTAGCCTCTTCTAGATTATATTTCATGCCCAGGTGGTTAGATGCAAGGTCCTGCAGAGAGACTGCACTGAGTACACGCCGAACATAACAGGTAACCTGCCGCGCAGGTTTACAGACTCATGGCCGCCGCCATATTCCACAGCGGACAAAGAAGCGGGCTCAGCGCCTCCTCTCCCCACAGCACTCACCCGTCTCCTCTCTTCTTACTCGAGGCATAATCATCGCCCAGATCCAGTCTGTGCCGCTTAGACATATCGCCGCTTCTTCTCCCGGTACGCTAGGCCCGGCACCTCCGAGGTCACGTGTTTACGAAAGGGGCTCACAGAGAATCAACGCGAGTCGCGGCTCAATAGGGCCGAGAGAGAGAGCATGAGGCGCCTGCGCAAAGGAAAGGCGGGAAAGGGCGGGCGGCTCAGGCGACGTGATGCCAGTGAGCAAACAAACAACGCCATTGGACGAGCGCGAAAATCAGAGACGGGTCATGAGTGGACGACGCGCAGCCAACTGAAGGGCAGCACGTAAAATGAGCAATGGCGTCACCGCGACCCAGGGGCTGTGCTGCTACGCAGTGTCTGTGGGTAATGTTAGCGAAGTGTCAGGCGACTTATAGGAAAGCTGCGTCATATGTGACACTAGCGCCAGCATCATATACACGGGTCCGAAGTGTGATGCTATGAAGCGTGCTATAGACGTACGCGATTTTGTAGAGTTAAAAAAAAAAATAAATGAAATATTTTTTTTTTTCACTTATACAGACCCGTTTTGTCTAAAATCATTATTGTAATTTAAAATGGCAACATTTTTTTCTGGCAAAAACTCATCCAGAAAGTGACGTCCTTCATGTCTGGGGCTGACCAACAGTAGTTATGTGATCTCTCAAACCTTAGTGTGTGTTTTGACAAGATTTTGGTGGATGATGGATGCAATGTTAGCAACTAATTTGTCTAAAATCACTGTGGTCAACTAAAATGGCTGCTATAAATTTTTTTTCTGTCAAAAACCCATCCAGAAAGTGACATCCTTCATGTACGGGGCTGACCAACAGTAGTTATGTGAATGCTCAAACCTTAGTGTGTGTGCTGCCAAGATTTTGGAAGATGATGGCTGTGATGTTAACAGCTGATTTGTCTAGAATCACTATGGTAAATTAAAATGGCTGCCACCAATTTTTTCTGTCAGAAACCCATCCAGAAAGTCACGTTCTTCGTGTCTGAAGCTGACCGATAGTAGTTACGTGAACGCTCAATCCTTAGTGTGTGTGCTGATAGGAATTTGGAGGATGATGACTGCAATGATAGCAGCTGATTTGTCTAAAATCACTGTGGTAAATTAAAATGGCTGCCATCAATTTTTTCTGTCGGCGCTATAGAAATAAAATTGATTTATTTATTTACTCTGTCAGGAACCCATCCAGAAAGTAACGTCCTTCATATCCAGGGCTGACCGACAGTAGTTACGTGAACCTTCAAACCTTATAGTGTGCGCTGACAGGATTTTGGGGGATGATGGCTGCAGTGTCAGAAGCTGATTTGTCTAGAATCACTGTGGTAAATTAAAATGGCTGCCATAAATTTTTTCTGTTAGTAACCCATCCAGAAAGTGACACCCTTCGTGTCCAGAGCCGACTGACACAACCTTAGCATGTGTACCGACAGGATTTTGGAGGGTGATGGCAGCAGTGTTAGCAGCTGATTGTTAAACAATAAAAATATAAAACAGCTTGTGTGAACACGTCTTTGCCATACATATTAGCTAGGAGTAGATTCCTGGATGAACAGTCTTGTGATTGAACATTGCGCCGATGCAACCATACAGATTTTAATCCACGTCACACACTACAGTCATTTGAACTTGCCAAACATGTTCGAAGAGACCAGGCAAAGAACAAATTACCTTTCTGGGACTGTTGTTTCATAGAAAGATTGTTCGTGAACAAGCAAAAATTGTGAGAAAATGCTAAACGGCTAGCTTCTCTTCCAATGGCAATGTGTCTTTGGACAACTATAATGATCATTCACTATGAAATTTTACCTGTTTTGATAAACTTTAGACTAACGTGTACAGTTTTCTTTATACCTTGGCGGCAGCAGCTATCTTTTCCAAATGGTGGGGTCTGAGGTACTGTTGGCAAAATTTATTAAGCTGGCCAATCACATTACATTATAGACTGCAATTGCCCTTCTGAAAAGAGCTGTGGCTGGTTGGTCGTACAACCAATTGTCCTAAACACATGAACAACCACGAACCTTCCAATGACTGCTCGACTACCCCAGACACTTGGAAAATTAACAGATGAAAGTTGTTCAATGTTAAAGAAGTGCAGGAAATGGCAGACACTTTGGGAAAGGTGGGGGGGGTGTTAGTCGTAGGTTTATTTATGACTAAGCAACAGCAGGCAGTTCAAAATCTGCCACTACTTACTCTGCTGGTCTTCACACCGTCATAGTGTTTCTAGTTAGATAAGTTTGTGCAAAGATATTTATACTAGGGAGTATGATTTAATAATGTTCCACCTGTGGAAAACTGAGAGTGACAGAATCCTTGAACTCAGAGACTTTGGTTTATCACTCTGGCAGATTGTTATACATCTAGGCCAAGATGTCAGCACTGTTCAACATTACATGTCCCGGTAGTTGGTAGATCAATGATGAACTGGAATGACAGCAAGAGGTGTGAAATGTCGAACCTCTGCATGGATGGATCATCAAAATGGCGTGTAGTCAACCATTCTGTGGAATTGACTGTTTGATCCCAACCCTATCCTCTTCAGCAATGAGTCCTGCTTTTGTCTCGGACACAATGATAGCCAGAGATTGGTCTGGAGACCACGTGGGCAATGACATGAAGAGGCCTTAACAAGGGAACGTCACACTGGTCCTACTCTAAGGGTTATGGTGTGGGTTTGCATAATGTATGGTAGTTGGACCTCTCTAGCCTTCACTTCAGGTGCAGTAACAGCTCAGGGTTATATTAATTGAGTTGTGGAAGCAGTGGTACAGCCATTGCTCCAAAGGGGTTTGGAAGCCATTTTATGGCTTATATGGCCTAAACATGCTACAATAGCCAGCATCATGTTCAGAACCGTCTCCAATCGAGCACATATGGGACGTCATTGGTTAGTAACTGCAAAGCGAGCTGCCAGCAGCCAATCTTGATGATTTGCATGCCAAAGTATATTCAGAGTGGAATAACATTCCTCAGACAACCATTAATAATGTTTTTCATTTGCATATCATTAACGTGTCTATTGATCCCGTGATTTTCTTTATTCCGAGATGTTCTCTTCTTGGCGTTGCAATTTCAATGTTAAGGCGTCTATTTTTATAACACTGACTTCCAGTCATTGGATGAAAAAAATTATACAGAGCCCCAAATTTATCAATATATTTGCAACTTTTTCTGGAACACTTGACTTCAAAATATTGCCTGCTGTGGTACACAGTATCAACAATTTGCACAAGAAATAAGACCCGTGAGCGCAATGCACGTCTTCTTGTAAAAGTGGAGGGTAAAACTGTCTGTTCATTGCTTTTTGGACAGGATTTAGACAAATTTATGAATTGCAACAAAGTTTTTCCACAATCACACGCAAATAGGTGAGTGGCGTAAAAACTAAAAATCACAAGTCATATTTAAAGCGCCAATAAATTTATCAACATTGTGTGTGTAGTGTTACTTTTAGCAAAACTGATTGCTATTTTTTTTTTCTTTTTGTAAATTAATAGTTCAGTTGAATATAAGAAACCTTGTACGGCTAGGTTCACATCTCCACCGCAGATTCTGCTGAAAATCAGCAAAGAGAAAAGTTCTTCACAGAGGACTTTTCTCTCCACCGGTTTCAGTATAAAAACGACTGAAACCTGGCAGACCCTGGCGGACGGGCTCTCCATAGCTCGGGTTCTCTGGTGGACCCAAAGACGGAGAGCCTGGCACAAGTGTGAACCTATCTTAATACTGTATATCCTTTCAGAGAAAAAAGCTGCTAAACTGCCCAATTCACTACCAGATTTGTTTGTTTAATATTTAAGTGACTAGGGTCTGGACATGAGAAAAGAAGTTAAATTCTCTTCAAGGGAGAAGAGGGTACTGTTAAATACCTGTCTTCGATTTCATTATGTCAACTGCCTCTTGCCAGGCATCTCCTTCCAGCTGCATCGGGTTATTATGCCAATGCTGAATGATGATGTCACTGGCAGATAAGTGTAACTAAATTTTTAGACAACTTTTGATTTTCTGGCAGCATTTGTGTCATTAATAAATTTTGTAATATACTTAGTAACACATTTTGGCTCCTTTCTTTAAAAATCCTGCATTTTTTTTACTTTGTCACTTGCTTTTCTATTGAGAGCTGTCCCCTGCTTCTCACTGTGGACGGTGCCCGAGATATTTTTTTTTTTTTATCAAATCTTTATTTAACATATAAATGGCAAGTACAGTAAAAAAAAGAAACAGCTTATAAGTGAATCATAAAGATAGCACACCGCCGAGTTAAACGCGGCAGCATGAAACAGAGCAACATATACGTAATTTTCAATTTTAAGGTGCGAGCAGATGAGTATTAAGGTCTTGCCTGGACGGTTTAAAAACAGTATCGGGCAACACCAGGGCAATCTGAGTAAGTGATATTTGAAACTTAGAGGTAAAGATCTGCTGTATCGTAGATTCAACTGCTTTCCAGTACAAGGCTAAAACCGAGCATGATCACCATATGTGGGAAAGGGAGCCGACTGCCTGGTTACAGCGCCAGCATTGGTTGGTATCCGATAAGTTGTGTTTAACCACTCTAGTGTTTTATACCTCCGAGTAAACTATTTGTAATGGTTTTCTTGGATTCTAACGCAGTTTGGAAAACCATGTGAGTTGGACAGGACAATCTTAACTTGGTCGTCTGTCAGAGAGATACCAAGTTCCTTCTCCCAAGAGTGCAGAAAAGCCGGTCTCGTGAGCTCCTGTTGTACAATAAAAGTATGATAGACATGGGAAACTTTCCTAAGTTTCGGAAGAGGGGCCAAAAGCAACTTTTCAAAGTCCGTGAACTCAACCCTAATCTGATGCTTCGTCTTGAAAAGTGAGTATAGGCGAGTGAGATGCATAGAGTGGAGTGAGGTGAGTTTCGGAAGCCCAGTGAGATCCCTACATTGTTGATCTGTTAGTGGATGATTATACTGTGCTAGAGATGAGAGGGTCTTGCTATCTAACATGGCCCAGAGATCCCTCGGGCCGGACTGTGAGAGGACCTCTGGGATCAGAAACACCGGCATGGCTCGGGAAGGGGGCCAGAGAGGATTGGAATCTTGCCCAAACATGGGACTGGTTCATCTGCTACCACTTGGTGTTCACCCACGAAGCCATAGATCCTGAAGAAAACTCGGACCCAAGGCTGCTCTCAAGAAGAGAGACACCGCCACATTTCTAATGGGATTTGCCAATTCCAGCCAGCGTGTAAGTTGGATTGCGTTGTAGTACGCCTGTACATCCGGTAGGCCCATTCCCCTCCTGTGCTTCCCCCTTACCAGAAGGAAGTGAGCTAACCTCGGCCTCTTACGCTTCCAAACATAGCGAGAGAAAAGAGAGCGGACCTCCCGAAAGAAACCTGCGGGTAATAGAATGGATACCATATTCATAGTATAGAGAAATTTAGGCATAATATAAGTTTTGAGCAAATTAATGCGACCCATCCATGAAAGAAGAGGGATATCATAGTCCTCTAGCAATTTCCTACCAGACTCGAGAAGGGGGGAGTAATTAGTGAGGTAAAGGGCAGATAACTTGGATGGGACCGAGATACCAAGATATTTCAGTGGCTTGGTAGTCCATGTAAAGGGAGTGAGGGGCCTCAACCTGGAAATTAAAGATTGTGGTAAGGTATTATTTAATATCTCTGATTTCCCAAAGTTAACCTTAAAATTGCTGAGGGAACCAAAATGTTTTAAACCACGGGTGAGGACCAGGAGGCCCGTCTCTGGGTTTGTAACAAGGAACAGGAGGTCGTCTGCAAACGCTGTCGCCTGGAGGTGTTCAGAACCCAAAGGCCTTGAATTTGCTCGTCTTGTCTAATACTCTGCCACAAGGTTTCAACCACCAGGATGAAAAGGGTTGGGGACAAGGGACAGCCCTGCCGTGTGCCATTTTTAATGTCGAAGGGAGGAGAGAAAGTCCCGTTCACCTTCAATTTAGCGGAAGGTTGGGAGTACATAGTAAAAACTGCTTCAATAAACCCAGGAGGGACACTAAAGCGAGCAAGCACCCGCCGCATGAAGCTCCAACAGACCCTGTCAAAAGCGTTCTCAGCATCAATGCCAAGAAGGACCAGAGGCTGCTTACAGGAGGATGCAAAGTAGATGGCCTGTAAAATACTATGGGAGTTATCTCTCCCCTCCCTCCCTGTGGTGCCCGAGATATTAATGTTTGAAGAGACCCTCCCCTACCCTTATTTTCATTTCGCACAAGTCCGTACACATTGAGAAGCAGGGTGCAGCTCTCAATAGAGAAGCAAGGGAAAGACTAAAGAAATGCAGAATTTCACAGAAAGAAGCCAAAAAGTGTTAATAAAGTATATTACAAAATGTATTAATGACACACGTTCTGCCAGAAAATCAAACGTTTAGTTATGCTTTATTAGGATGGCATCTCTCTGAGGCGCTGCAAAGGTATAATTTCTAGTTGTTAGCTGGGTCTCCTATGGTTTTCAAAAGCTGTAGTTTTGTTTTTTCATTTACCCCTGGATTACTATTGGACTTTCCAAGTTTCCAAGTCCTGTTGGCTCATTAACTCGTGCATCACTACTTAGACTGCAATCGGCTCAAGGAAACCATCGGAGTTGCTCGTTCTTGTAGCAGTTCCTCTCTACTAGCCACCAACCTAGATGACTTTATGCCCCTTGTCAGCAGGGTGGATATGAAGAAAGAACCTGGAAAAGAGATTTGGAGCATTGGCATCCACACACAACTGCTGTTTTCAACAATTTGCCCATGGACTAATTTGTCAAGGTGTTACTCAAATCAGCTTAGCTATATCAACATTCTCCTGTATTTAATTGACCGACCAGATTGTCTAGTGAGGTCCAAATTACTTTCAGAACTGTCTCAAGTTTCAATTTCCTTTTCTTTTGGAATTCCCCTTTTCAGGTCTCTGCTGACATTTTCTCTAAGAGAAAGCCTGAGAGGTCACGTGCTGCTTTGATGTTTTCTTTGCTGCTCACGGGGATGGAGATGTTGGGGTAGTGAGCTTGCAAAGGGAATATCACAGCATGTGACCTCGGATGTGGGAGTGATTTATTACCTGTGAATACATTGTAAGGAAGAGTGGCAAAGGGAGGCGTACACAGAGAGTGAGAGCAGGAAGATGAATCATCGGAAATGTAGTTCGTCCACAGATTTGCTGCATGTAATAGTGGCCCCAATAAATGTGGCCACAGAAGCATGGCCGACACACAGATGACATCCGTGTTCCGCTCGTGCTGTTCACTCACGGTAGTGGCATGCACATGACCGTATGTAATTTGTGGTCTGCAAAATACGACTTAGTGTTCCGTTTTTGAGGCCCATGTGTCATTAGTGTGTCTTCACCATCTGTGCCGTATGTCCACAAAAATGGTTAGTATTGCATCAGTGTGTCATACGTATTTGCGGATCCACAAAAAAAAAAAACATTGGTAGCTAGGGAACTGTTCCACAAATACGTTTTCTATGGGCTTGTCCCTGCGCAAACACTGAGCAGAATAGGACATGCTCTGAGTTTTGTAGCTCAGACTCTCGGCCCACGCACAAAGTGGAAAACGTGGTAGTATGCATGGGCCCATTATAAAAAATGGGTCAGTTTGCTATCCAGAAAAAAACACTGAAATAGCACATGGTCCTGTACATGAGGCCTTATACTAGCAAACCATTTTTTTTATAGAAATGGATGCTTCTTCTGCTTTTGTGAGTGCAGTTTTGGCTCAGATTGAATCCAAGAAATTCTTGCTCTGTGGTTTGTTTTTGAAAAATATTTACTCCAACTGCGAAAAATTATTCAATTAGAAATCGTAAATTTCTGGCTGTCAAACATCCTTTAGAGGAGTGGCAACATATGTTGGAGGGAGCTGTCTCGTGTAACTATTCACAGTAATAATCTTGAATATCTTCCCACAGATTGAATCCTTAACATGTAAGGTGGGCTCTTTTTTTCTGTCAGTTCAATTTGTTTTCATCTATTATCCTGCTGACAAGAATTGTTGAACTGATATACAGTATTCTTCAGAAATTTTGATCCCACAGATATCGCTAGAGTTGCCTGCTAACATTATCAATCCTGATTGTATCCTAGAAGCCACTTTACTGAACTCCAGTCAAACCTTCTGCAGTGCCTGAGAATCTTGAGTGCAACATTCTTTTCTGGACTCATTATTCTTTATTCTCTGGATATTCAGACATCAAACATACGAATGTGAATGTTTATCAGGCTGGATCCACACCAGCGTTTGAACTCCATTTGGAGTTTCCGTCCCCGAATCCACTTGAAAAATGTAGGGAGAAAAGTCCTACAAGCAGGAATTTTCTTTCCGCAGTTTTTGGGCGGAAACCTGGCGGACCCCATTATAGTCTTTTTAAGCGGATTAGGTTTCCGTTTTACGGTTCCTCAAGCGGATCTGAAGAACGAAAAACCGAATGCTAGTGTGAACCTAGCATCAGACATCTCCCGCTGATTTTTTTCAACCCTTGCCAAGTCACAAATCACTGTGGTCATAGCTAACTATGGACTATATTACTGATCTGCTAACTGGTATACAATCCCATCTGGATCATTGTGGACCGATCTTCAAAGCTTTTTTTGTTCCTTTAACTGGTTTACCAACTGGTCCTGAATTGACTCAGGAAAAGTTAAACAAATTCTTGAACAGTTTCTTCTTTCCTATTCCAATTCTTATCATAACTGTGAATTGTTACATTGGATTGAATTTTCTTACATTAATCATTTCTTGCACTCAACTAGAAAGTCTCCCTCCATAGTGGTATATGGACACAGCCCAATTCTTCACTTGCATTCTCCAAGTTCCTGCTGTTGACAAGGTGTGTCAGGATTTACAGAACATCTAGACTGTGGGCCAAGGGAACTTGGTTTCTACAGTCATGGCCAAAAGTTTTGAGAATGATACAAATATTAATTTTTACAAAGTCTACTGCTTCAGTTTTTCTAATGGCAATTTGCATATACTCCAGAATGTTATAAAGAGTGATCAGCTTAACAGCAATTACTTGCAAAGTCAATATTTGCCTAGAAAATGAACTTTATCCCCCAAAACACATTTCAACATCATTGCAGCCCTGCCTTAAAAGGACCACCTAACATCGTTTCAGTGATTGCTCCATTAACACAGGTGTGGGTGTTGATGAGGACAGGGCTGGAGATCAATCTGTCATGATTAAGGAAGAATGACACCACTGGACACTTTAAAAGGAGGCTGGTTCTTGCCATCATTGTTTCTCTTGTGTTAACCATGGTTATCTCTAAAGAAACACGTGCAGTCATCATTGCACTGCACAAAAATGGCCTAACTGGGAAGAGTATTGCAGCTAGAAAGATTGCACCTCAGTCAACAATCTATCGCATCATCAAGAACTTCAAGGAGAGAGGTTCCATTGGTTCCAAAAAGGCTCCAGGGCGCCCAAGAAAGACCAGCAAGCGGCAGGACCGTCTCTTAAAAGTGTTTCAGCTGCGGGATCGGGCTACCAGCAGTGCAGAGCTTGCTGAGGAATGGCAGCAGGCAGGTGTGAGTGAATCTGCACGCACTGTGAGGCGGAGACTCTTGGAGCAAGGCCTGGTCTCAAGGAGGGCAGCAAAGAAGCCACTTCTCTCCAGATAAAACATCAGGGACAGACTGATATTCTGCAAAAGGTACAGGGAGTGGACTGCTGAGGACTGGGGTAAAGTCATTTTCTCTGATGAATCCCCTTTTCGATTGTTTGGAACATCTGGAAAACAGCTTATTCGGAGAAGAAGAGGTGAGCGCTACCACCAGTCTTGTCTCATGCCAACTGTAAAGCATCCTGAAACCATTCATGTGTGGGGTTGCTTCTCAGCCAAGGGAATCGGCTCTCTCACAGTCTTGCCTAAAAACACAGCCATGAATAAAGAATGGTACCAGAATGTCCTCCAAGAGCAACTTCTCCCAACCGTCCAAGAGCAGTTTGGCGCTCAACAATGCCTTTTCCAGCATGATGGAGCACCTTGCCATAAAGCAAAGGTGATAACTAAATGGCTCAGGGAACAAAACATAGAGATTTTGGGTCCATGGCCTGGAAACTCCCCAGATCTTAATCCCATTGAGAACTTGTGGTCAATCATCAAGAGACGGGTGGACAAACAAAAACCAACAAATTCAGACAAAATTAAAGCATTGATTCTGCAAGAATGGACTGCTATCAGTCAGGATTTGGTCCAGAAGTTGATTGAGAGCATGCCAGGGAGAATTGCAGAGGTCCTGAAGAAGAAGGGTCAACACTGCAAATATTGACTTGCTGCATTAACTCAATCTAACTGTCAATATAAGCTTCTGTTACTCATAATATGAATGCAATTATATTTCTTTATGTGATAAAAACATCTGACAAACACACATAAAAACCAGAGGGCAGCAGATCATGTGAAAATATAATATTTGTGTCATTCTCAAAACTTTTGGCCATGACTGTACTGCTGAAAGAGTGAAAAGAAGTGCTGACAAGCTTATGAGTCTCTAAATTCTTTCCTGGAGGCAAGGTTTGGCTTTCTTTAAAAATATATATAATAAAGAAGTAAGCAGCACATTTGTACCTTATTTTCAGGGCCTGTATCAACCCCTTACAGAGGACCTTTCAACACCTCCAATAAGTCCAGTTATTTACTTAATTTAATAGATGTTGCTCCACCAATTCTGGCACAGTTGGAATTTTTTCTTTAGCTCCCACCATTCCCGAGCAGTCAGTGCTGTTAGTTTTGGTACCTGATATGTCATTTAGGCTCTGTACTGTCAGGAGGGTGATGTCAGGCAGGAGCAGACAAGGGGTGTGATTCTGAGATCTGACGCTGCCTGCCTCTGATTGGAGATCTGTGCAACCTGTAGCAGAAAACCAAAGCATAGTTTCAGCATTTCGTTGTGGGTTTGTACACTAATTAGCATCAGATACAATGGGGCTAATCAGCCTGAGCCTTGTGCCACGGGTTCTGTGATGGAAACAGTCATCGAATGAGTGGCAAGATCAAGCTGGGACGCTTCTTTTTCAGCATCCTGAAAAAACAGAAGCACCCTATACTGCCTCCTATTGAAAACAATAAGAGGCAGATTCACGCCCGAATCTAGAGCTGATTTTGAGGGGGAATCCGCCCCAAATTCAACTCCAAATTCCACCATGTGAACGTAGCCAAACAGTTATTGTGTCTCTCTTTTACATCCCATGGTCATTATTAAATTTTTGCTTACAGCTCCTTTAAGTCTTGTTGCTGCTGAAAAAGCTTCTGATGTGTGCAAAGTAATTTTTTACCACAAAAAAAGTTTGTGGTAAACAACATTATTTGATTGACTGGAAGGAATTTTGGTCCTAAGGAAAGAAACTGGACTCCTAAATAATAAATACATCTTTGATTGTATTTACTTCAAGGAATGTCATGCTAAGCATTCGCTGTGACTAAACCTTCTGGGAGAGACCATATGAAAAAAGGGGGTAATGTTACATACCTGCCTTGGTTCCCACAATGTTAGTCAACTGTCTCCTGCCCCTCTTCTGGCATTTCTTCCTGATGTTATTGGGAATCTGAGCAATTAAGGTTTGCTGTTCTCACTACACTTTCTAATATGATGTAATAGCTACAATTTATTGATGTTTGAAGGCAGAGAAATTGCTCTAGACTTCTTTATTCCTGTTGATCAATCTGATTGTGGAGAATGAGTTTGTATTGCCTTAAATAAAAAAAAAAAAATATTCATTAAACACAAGGTCTTTCTGAACATCTGTGTTGATTGTCCAGCAGTGGAAGGAAGATCAGAGGTTAATCTCCATCATAATAAATCCTTACTTAATGACATTGACATCTATGGCTTTGTGCAGCTTTCTGACGTGGACCTGTGGAATATACAGTACCGTGAAGTAGTTTTAGGCAGGTCTGGAAAAATGCTGAAAAGTGAGAATGCTTTCAAAAATAGAAGTGTTAATAGTTTAGTTTTGTCAATTAACAATATTAAGAACACAAACAAAGAGAAATCTAAATCAATATTTAGTGTGATCGTCCTTTGCCTTCAAAACAGCATCAATTCTTCTGCACACTGTTTTTGAGGGAACTCGGCAGGGAGGTTGCAAACATCTTGGAGAACTATCCACAGATCTTTCAAGGATGTAGTCTTGCTCCAATCCTGTTTATTCATGTAAATCCAGACAGACGATGATGTTAAGATCAGGTCTCTGTGGGGGCCATATCATCACTTCCAGGACTCCTGCTCCAAGGGGCAAAGGTCGCACCAAATATTGATTTGATTTAGTTTTCCTGGGATTACATGAAGAGACAGAAGGATCTAAGTAAGCCTATGTACACAGAAGATCTGTGCTTAGTCCACAAGGCTCTCCATAATGCTGCACCTCCCTACATTTCCTCCCTCATCTCTATCACCCAACCCGTACTCTCCGTTCACTCAATGACCTAAGACTAACATCCTCTATTATCAGAACCTCCCACGCTCGTATACAAGACTTCTCCTGAGTTGCACCACTTCTCTGGAATGCTCTATCCGGGACTATTAGATTTACCCCCATTTTCCACAGCTTCAAGCGTAAACTAAAGACATATCTTTTCAGACAGGCCTATCACAACTCCTAATGTAAACCCTTCCATAGTTAGAATCCCTAAAACGTACCCTCCTCTGTTGATGCTCCAACATTACCTCACAGGATATGATGCCGTATCAGACTAACTTTATATGTCCAGGCACCATCTGCACGTTAAAGGACACGACTGATGACGGCTCATACAGCTTATATATGTGTAATGACAGTAACCTCTATTACAAAATTGTCTGACCATTGTACAAGCAATGTTACGTATGTTGCCGCCCCTGCTACCTCTTGTGTCACCCCCTCTACCTCATAGATTGTAAGCTCTTGCGAGCAGGGTCCTCAGCCCCTGTGAATTCAGTGTGTATTGAATATTTCTTTGTAATGTATCTTTTTTGTCAGTACTAGAACCCTTGTACAGTGCTGCGGAATATGTTGGCGCTATATAAGTAAAAATTATTATTATTATTATTATTAGTTCTCCAAGATGTTTGGAACAACCTCTTTGCCGAGTTCCTTTAAAGGCTGTGCAAGTATAAGTAGAAATGTTTATGCTGTTTTGAAGGCAAAGGGTGGTCCCACCAAATATTGCTTTATTCATTTGAATGGGAGCTGCCAGAGAAAGCCGAGTGAATTCTATGAAGCATGCTCAACTCTCACTCCCTAGGCCACACTGCGTGGGGGCTGGAGGCATTATACTGTCTGGGAGCATGAATGGAGAGCATTATACTATGTGAGGGCACATATAGAGTATTATACTGTGTGTTGGCAACTTCACTGCCCACATTGCTTGCTTTTCCTGCCAGGTAGGAACTGTATGGAAGTGTGATGATTCCGCTTAAATATGGCCATAACTCAAAGATGTATTTTGATCTCTGGGTATCGTATCTCTCTCTTAGTTCCATTTACTCATAATATGCACAGCTATAATCCTAGATGTATGTTATCAGTAGGGCAACCTTGTAACAATAGGGCTTTGTATCCATCCCAGAAAGGCTCTATTGAATTCCTACATAGCCCTGAGTGATCAAATAAACATGCATTGTTCAGCATGGGCTGTTAGATCAGACATGGTTGATAACATATAGAAGGCATTGTATCATTTCACTTAATCCTATCTCCTTACAAAGGATCTGGACTTGAGTGCGTTAGTCAATCAGACTTGCTGTCGCCGGTGACCTCATTCTGGGTGGTGTAATCAAGGGTATAAAAGATGAGGTAAGAGGTCAGTGGGGGGAGATTGGGCTGAGACTACCACTGAGAGGATACTATGATGAGACTACCACTGAGAGAATACTATGATGAGACTACAAGAGACTGAGAGACTATTGGGACATACTGTGAGGAGCATGCAGGCTGGAATGCTGCTGCTAGAAGCCTCCACTGGTGATCTCCACATGCTATGTGTGAGTGTTGGACTATAGAGCCACATCCAGGATATGTGTGGTAAAGTAATTATTTCACTTTTTTTCCCTTTTATTTTATTGTACTGTATCTTGTAACTAGTAACTGTTAATGCTTGTATATATCTACATATCTGTTCTGAACTGTATGTGTTAGATGTTAATACCGACCCATCTAGGGGTTAATAAATATATAAAATTTAGAAAGCTTGTCTTGTATTTATCTTGTGAACCCAACACTCACTGGCGGTGAGTGTGGTTTTTATGAAAGAAGACTCAGGTGTGGGCCAACACGGTGTTGGCGCACTGAGGATCTTTCACAGGAAGCATGAACTATTAGTCTGTATAAGGATAATTCTGTCACCTAGTCACACAGGGATCTCCCTCCCTCAACACAGTCAAGATTCCTATTAACCTGAATTAGTAACGAACAGCAATACAATGCAATAATAGTAGCAAGGATTGACGATCGTCCCTGCTGCTTGCACAAGTGCTGTGCAAGCAATTGCCAGTCCCTGCTGCAGCTATTGTAAGGTGTTTGAGTTCAGGGAACAGTGGTCAGGAGATCAGTGTTTGTCCCGGCTGCTGTTAGTGTCTATTCCTTGAGGGGGGGGGCACTTAAGAGTATTATACTGTGTGGGAGTCAGTAATGGAGAATTATACTGTGGGGGGCACTAAGGAGCATTATACTAGAAGGGGGCACCAGTAGTTCATTGTACCATGTGGAGGCAACTAATGCTGCATTATACTGTCCAATTAGTGCCCCCCACACATTATATTGCTCCTTAATGTCGCCCATACAGTATAATTCCACACTAGTGCCCCCACACACAGTATAATGCCATCTAAATGCCCCAGCACACAGTATAATGCCATGTTAATGCCCCAGCACACAGTATAATGCCATGTTAATACCCCCCTCCACACAGTATGTCTGGATCAAGGAGATTTATTTTATATTATATGACTTAATTTATTATTCAGCAATCCCTATTACAGCAGTATCTAATAAGCTACATAGCTTTCCAGGGACCCTGAAAAGCAAATCTGGCACAATATACTATACTATTTAGTACCTACACATATAGCATCAGGGCAATAGTTGGTTATTATTCAACTTTCCAGAGCGCCTGAAAAGTAAACTTGCATAATATTGCAGGGTTATAGGAAATAATTATCAAAGCATTACTACAAATATTTGCCATCCAGCAGTTTGGGAAAGTTGGGTGGCTTTCCCAGTGGAGCCTTACTGGGTTGTGTTGTTGTCACTGTGTGTACTGCTGGTACTAGTGGTACTACTGTTCATATCTATTTAATACTGTCAGTTACTTGGGGGATTCCTTCCAACATAATGGCCATATTTACTGTATAGACAAAATATGTGCTGCCCAGACACTGCCCTCACCTCCTAAACGTCCTGGCACACGTGCACTAGCATTAGAGGGGGAGAGGGAGGGGGGAAAAAAATAAAACATGGCTGCTGCCATAGTGAAGACTATATTGCTACGATAATTGATTTTTTCATGCTTTGTTATTATTATATAAGAGAAAAGAAGAGCAAGAAACATCAGGAGATAAAGTGAGGTGTCATATAGGGTTTTTTTTTTTCATTTGTTTGGATTTTGGGTTTAGTGGTCCTTTAATGTCCCTGCACGCAGTATAATGTTATGTTCGTGCCCCCCAGTATAATGCCATATTAGTGCCATGACACAGCATAATGCCACATTTATGCCTCCCCCACAGTATAATGCTACACTAATGCCTCACTACACAGTATAATGCCTTGTTAGTGACCCCCAATATAGTGCCATGTTAGTGCCCCCACACACATTGTAATGACACATTAATGCCTCCCAAAACAGCATAATGCCACATTTGTTCTCCCCCACACACACAGTATAAAACTCCTTAGTATCCCCACACCATATAATGCCACATTAGTGCCTCCCCACACTGTATAATGCCACGTTAGTGCCTCCACATACAGTATATTGCCTACTAAACAGTATAATGCCATGTTAGTGCCCCCTCACTAGTTAGTGACATTGACTCCTTTACTCCATTTGACCATCAAGGAAGATTAAATTAATATGAAATATTTTTTCCTAATTTTTCTTTTCTAAACCTGGGGTACGTCTTATAGTCAGGCGCATTTTATGGTCCGGAAAATACGGTAAATACTTGACATGTGCAGCTACTGTTTAGCCCAGACCCCCTGATGGTGGTCCCCAGTCAGTGGACCTTTGCTAAAAGCAGTTGAGTACCCCGGAGTAGACAGAGACTTCTGCTTCTGGCCCAGTCCCTTCTATAAATTCCAGCACCGGAGGCTGCCTGAAATGGTGCGTCCGTTGCCAAGATATTAGTGCTGTTTTTGTAAATATCCAAATTTGCTCTTTGGAGCAGCAAGGGTGTTCGATTCCGGTGACCCTAGCCCAGCTATCTGCGGGGATAGTGAATATGCTGGATTATGTTGAGAGACTCCCTTTAAAGACCAAAATTTCCTAAACTGCTGGTACAATCTCTATGATAGAATGTTAGAACTGTTTCAGCAGTGGTAGGTTTAGATATACTGTGTGTATACCATAATTATACCTCCATCCCAATCACTAATCCATCTGTTTTACTAGTGAAGACAATTGCCACACTGTGAAACTGATGTTATCACTATGTGAGTTTCCAAACCGTGCAGATGTATGTATAAGACGCACTTTGCTTTAAAACTGCAATTTGATGTTCCAAAAATTCTTAAAAATTCTTACAATTACAGGTACAAGCAGAGGCAGAAAATAACATATTGTTTTTATTCAGAGCTGCCTACATGATTTATTTCCAGTGTATGATTATTTTCTGCTCTAGCATTTCCCCAAGGATCTGTCACTTTCTCGTTTATATAATAATACTTAAGTGTGCTATTATATAAACCTGTCAAGCTTGCAATACAAAGGATCTCAAAGTCAAACTGGGATTTGTTCTGCTCATGGTTATATGGTGGGCCTAGTGGATATTATGATGATGTGGGGATGAATATTCCAGGCTTTTTCTGCAGATGGATGATCAGAAAAAGTAAAACTTTGGAAAAGAAAACTGCATTTTCACTATTTGTCTTGAATACTGTTGAATATTCCACCTGCCAAAATTGTAATTTTTGGAAAATGTTAAGGCCCGGTTCACATCTGCGTTCGGGTTTCCATTCTGGGAGTCCGCTTGGGGACCCCCCTGAACGGAAACCTGTACGCATAAAAAAGTGGTTTACCTGGGAAACCCACGGACCCCATAGACTATAATGGGGTCCGTGTGGTTTCTGCTCGGTTTCCGCTTTTTTATGCGTATAGGTTTCCGTTCAGTGGGTCCCCAAGCGGACTCCCCCGAACGGAAATCCGAACGCAGATGTGAACCGGGCCTTAGGCCTTCTTCCTACTGATCAGTATTGTCATGATCTAGCCAGTTATCTGTTATATGTATCAGGGGAATTGTTTATATGTAATATGGAGCAGATTGTGACACCTCTATCTCCACCTGTTATAATCCTGATAAAGTAGGCCTACAGAACCCAATGGATCTAAGCATTGAAGGAATCCTAGTAAGTAAAGATTACCATTTATGATTACCAGTAAAGGGGTTATCCAGCTTCCCAAAATGATCTGCAAATACATACGCAGCAGTAATAAACACTCACTGTTCCCTTGTGCACCATTTGCTTGGCTTTACTTTATTTGCTGCTCCTTGTATTATTTACATGCAGTGAATCTGTGGACAAACTACTTTTCCCATGATTCACCTGCCTGCTCTCACTCTCTGTGTACCCCTCCCTTCTCCTCTCTCCCCTGCAATGAAATCACAGATAATAAATCACAACCCACATCTCATGTCATGTTCTGCTGTGATGTTTCATTTGCAAGCTCACTCCCCCCTCTTCCTGTGAGCAGCAAACACAGAGAGTGAGAGCAGGCAGATGAATCATGGGAAATGTAGTTTGTCCACAGATTCACTGTATGTAAATAACAGTAATACAAGGAGCAGCAAGTAAAATAAAACCAAGCAAAGGCTACGCATGGGAACAGTGAGTATTTAGCACTGCTATGGATGTGTTTACAGATAATTTTTGAAAGCTAGATAATCCCTTTAAGATTCACTTCAACCTGACTGGGGTTCCAGTAATTTTTTAAAGGTTGCATTCATGCACAGTAGATTGTTGGCACTTACCAATTCATTGTTTTGTCGATAGTTAAATCCCTCATAAACGTTCCTGCTTAGATTGACACAGAATGTTTATTGTAATAGGGAGATAAACTTTGTCAATCACATTGCATACATCATCTCCAAATTAGATCAAAGCGGCAGATTTATTATTATTTTACACTAGTTTTACCCCAGGTTTTTAAACATAAATTGTCACAACTGGCATTTTTGTGCTACTGACACCACTTTCCTGAAATTGGGGTGTGCTGAATGCATGTTGTGCATATACTTTTGACTCCATTTTACCAAAATGACATCATTTAACAGACAGAAAAGTATGGCATACCATGCTTTTTCATCTGTCCAAATAAACAACAGGTAGAAATATATACTCTGGGGTCTCCTCACACCCCAGAGTATAATAAGTGGAGGCCCAGTGGAGGTAAGTGAAAATAACAAACAGCTATTTCTCACCTCTCCTGGGTGTCCAGCAGTCCCTTGTCTTCTTCCAGCCCCTGGATGATGTCATGCAGGGGTTTGTGATTGGGCCTCACTGATCACATGGGGTGTGCTGACGTCACGATGATGGATCAAAGTGTTGTGATGTCAGTGTGCCTCGTTCCAGGGAGAAGTGAGGCAAGAGGAGTATAGCTGTGCGTTATTTTCACTCACTTCCCATGGGCCTCCGCTTATTATACTATGGGGTTTCAGGAGACCTCAGAGTATAATAATAGCACTTTCGGGAAAGAATCTCATGAGGTTTGCCCATCTTATTTATGGCCCTATTCAACCAAATAGATGTTTTTTAATGTAAAAATGATTGCATATTTGTATCATTTTTACTATTGAAAAAACAGATCAGTTAAATGGACAGCAGAAATGTGATGCGTACAGTCCCTTAAGCATACATTCCAGCACTTTTATAGCAGATTTTTCACACTTTTTCATGCAGTTTTAGCAGGACTGGGCAGCATAAATGTAAATAAAGCACAGCTCTGCTCGAGGAGCCCTATGCCTGGAACTAAGCAGTGAAATGAACAGTTCAGCAGGCAGGAGGAGATGTGTTCATAACTGGAGATAGGAGCAGTTTCCTCTGATAAAATATACAACTAAATTTGTTGTATTCACATGAACTGTTCATTAGCAAAAAACAACTAATTGGTAATCTAGTGGTAATCTATGTGAACAGCGTGTGTCAGGCCACTTTGATAGCATATAAATCCTTGAGCTGGTACAAATGTAAAAGTCTGTTTCAGGCTAAAGCCTGAAGGCAGGTTGTGGAAAAGCAGCTTTTTTTGTTGCAGATTTTGCTGTGTTTTTTTGAGCAAAAGTCAGTATGGCTACAAAAGGAAAATGAATGGTAATTATATAGGCAGTGATGATACTTCTCCATTATGCTCAATCCACTCCTGACTTTGGCTCAAAAAAACAGCACAATCTGTAACAAAAAAGCTGCTTTTCCACAACTTGGGGCCTTAGCCTCAACCTTTGTAGCACCATGTAGCTTTAGGACCAAATATGAGTGCCCGTCTATGCCACCACACCAGCTCAGTGGTCATATAGAACATGTCATTATACCTGAGTATTGGAGCTAACAACTATAAAATAAGTGCAGTTTATTGAAAGAAGGCCATGTTCTTATAAAACCATGACTAGACAATTTAATTTTTTTCAGCATTTCCTGTGTTAAATTCCATTACACATGGAATGTGATCATTTTCAGCCACAGAGAGTTGTGTAGATTAGTTGTGATTGTTAATTTGTGTTTGCCCATCACTTTGATTAAATGTGTTGAATAACACAGGATAATCTGGTTGTGGATGACTGCAAGCTCACAATAGGCTTGGAACTCAAATCTATTCTGCTTCCATGAATTCCCGGAAACACAGAGCATTTGGTAGAAATCATATTTACTAGTGGAAGAAAAATAACACACAGATTCAACTGGAAAGATATATGGTATGATATTTATATATAAAGACCTCAAGATCTTATAAGCAAAAGGTTTGTCCTCTTTTGTTAGATCATCCTAGTCACTTCATAAACTGCATGGGTCTTCCAAAGATACTCTTTGCAGAGATTTTCGATTCTGGCTAGTAAATGTGGATGGGGGTACTCTCTATGAAATCTGAATTACAAACGTGGACAAAATTGTTGGTACCCCTTATTTAATGAAAGAAAAACCCACAATGGTTACAGAAATAACTTGAATGTCCTATGGACAGATGAGACAAAAATCGAAATTTTTGGCAAGGCACATCAGCTCTATGTTCTCAGATGGAAAAATGAAGCATATCTTGAAAAGAAAACTGTCCCTACTGTGAAACTTGGAGGAGGCTCTGTTATGTTTTGGAGCTGCTTTGCTGCATCTGGCATAGGGTGTGTTGAATATGTGCAGGGTACAATGAAATCTCAAGACTATCAAGGGATTCTAGAGAGAAATGTGCTGCCCAGTGTCAGAAAGATTGGTCTCCGTCGCAGGTCATGGGTCTTGCAACAGGATAATGACCCAAAACACATAGCTAAAAACACCCAAGAATGGCTAAGAGGAAAACATTGGACTATTGTGAAGTGGCCTTCTATGAGCCCTGACCTAAATCCTATTGAGCATCTTTGGAAGGAGCTGAAACATGCCGTCTGGAAAAGGCACCCTTCAAACCTGAGACAGCTGGAGCAGTTTGCTCATGAGGACTGGCCAAAATACCTGTTGAGAGGTGCAGAAGTCTCATTGACAGTTACAGGAATCGTTTGATCGCAGTGATTGCCTCAAAAGGTTGTGCAACAAAATATTAAGTTAAGGGAACCATCATTTCTGTCCAGGCCTGTTTCATGAGTTTTCTTTTTTTTTAAAATTCTGTTGAAGCATGGTTGAAAAGCAATGTCTGACTTTCATTTGTTCATTTACATAGAATTTTTATATATTATTACTTTTGTCAGATTCAAGTTATTTCTGTGACCATTGTGGTCACAGAAATAACTTTCATTAAACGAGGGATACTAACAATTTTGTCCACGTGTGTATTAATGAATAAGAATCAGAAAGCAATGAATATGGCACAAAGAAGATAACAAAGTTTAGATGGGGCAGCAGTGTGGTGGTTAGCATTGTTGCTTTGCAGCACTGGGGGCCTAGGTTAGGATCCAACCAAGGACAACATCTTTATGGAGTAGAGATGGGCAAACCAAATCGTATCAACCTGGGTTCAACACAAATAATCCAAATTGGTTTTTTTTTTTTACGAAACCGAACAAATGGAGAGTCATCTCAGGTGAAGTAAAATGGATACCGCGTCTCTTCAGACCCCAGAGTATAATAGTTGGAGGCCCAGGGGAGGTGAAAAAAATAAAAAAAAAACATTCATACTCACCTTCCCTCATCTCTTTTGGGCCTCCTTGTGGCGTCAGGCGCTCTCCTGGTGACATCATGCTCCTGGGGTCACTGCTGAGGCCTGTGATTGGGCCAAAAGCGCTCACTTGGGCCCTCCGAGCGTCATGATGTCATGACGCTCAGCATACCCATGTCACAGCTGAGGCCTAATCAAAGACCTCAGTGGTGACCCCTGATACATGACATCACTGAGGCTGCGGGATGCGATGAGGAGGCCCAAAAGAAGTAATGGAAGGTGAGTATAAATGTTTTTTATTTTTTTACATCTCCCCTGGGCCTCTACCTATCTCTTCAGACCCCAGAGCATAATATCATTTTCACTAAGACATAACTTTGGCTCTGCTTGCTTTAGAGAGATAAAAATTGTATGGAAAGTTACTAGGAGCCAAGTTAAGGTATGATTTGTACCGAAGTTGTTCAATCCGAAATGAATCTTGGACTCGAGCCACTCGAAAATAAGAGGTTCACCCATCAGTGTGCACAAAATAAAGGAGAATTAAAAACCTCTCATAGAAAAATCTAGTCTAGATGGAGGATGGTCTTCTCAAAGAAGTGATGTTTTCAAGATGTTTAATAGTTATTAAGATCTAATCAAAGGTAAGATATTGACTCCTTCTGTTTCTCCATACACCCATGTAGTCTGTTCAATTGAAGTAGTGAAGCATAAACTTTACCATATATCCTAGCTCTACATATTATATTGTCCTCCAGCTCATTCTGGTACCATGACAGTCACTGAGTTTGGAATTCGTTGATTATATTGTTAATCTGTTTTCCCTTAGTCCTAACAGCAGCACAATATGGGGTATTTCTCCCCCTGTGTGTTGTTTAGGACAGGTGGAACTTTTAATTAGCACAAAAATGTGCTTACTAACCTGCCCTATAAGAGGGCACGAGAGACCTCCCTCACCTGTGTAAATTATAAAGTAAAAGAAACAAGATTTTAGGGAGGGAAGCCTTGTGCTGCTGTTAGGACTAAGGGAAAACAGATTAACAATATAATCAACGATTCCCTTATGTCCTACAGCAGCACAATATGGGGATATAGCAAGTAATTCCCCTAGGGAGGGTTTCCTCGCCTTACAACCTCAAGAACTGTCTGGCCAAAGGCAGTCGCCTTGGAACTGCGGACATCCAAACGATAGTGTTTGACAAAAGTCAGCTGGGATGACCAAGAAGCAGCCGCACAAATTTGATCCAGTGGAAGCGAGCGATTCTCAGCCCAAGAAGTCGACACAGCCCTGGTTGAATGGGCTGCACAAAAAACTGGAGGAAGCAACCCTTGAGCAATGAAAGAAATTTTGATTGCCTCCTTAATCCATCTGGACAAGGAGGGTCTGGAAGCTTTAAGACCTCTGTCTTTACCATACATATTGATTAGGAGATTTTCAGCTCTCCTGAAAGATTGTGTCCGCGATAAGTAAATTCGCAGACACCTCACCACATCCAAAGTATGAAGTTTTAACTCCTCTTCTGAGGATGGATCCGGAAGGAAAACAGGCAAAGAAATCAATTGATTATAGTTATTACGTGAAGGAACCTTAGGGATAAAGCCAGGCAAAAACCTAAGGTGGACCCTATCCGAAAAAAATACAATATAAGGTTCTTTGGAGGAGAGCGCCTGTAGCTCTCCTACCCTTTTGGCAGATGTGATGGCTAACAAAAAAGTAGTTTTAAAGGCTAAAAATTTTAGCTCCGTAGCTTCCAGAGGTTCAAAAGGAGGACCACAAAGGCCTGAAAGGACCGTCGCAAGGTCCCATTGGGGAATAGGAGAAGATACCGCAGGTTTCAGCCTCGCCGCTCCTTTAAGGAATCTTGCAACCAGGGAATCCTGGGACAACCGTCTGTTTAAGTGGGCGGATAAAGCCGATACCTGTACCTTTAAAGTAGCAGGGGCAAGGCCCCTGTCCAAGCCATCCTGAAGAAAATCCAAAACATCAGAAGTCAAAGGATTAGAAATATCAACGCCTCTTTTGGAGCACCACTCCAAAAAAAATCTCCGTCCTCTGGTAATTCCTTTTGGTGGATTCAGCTCTAGCACAGGAAAGCGTCTTCAGGACGGCTTCTGACAGTCCTCTATACATTCGTAGGGACTGGTCAACCTCCAGGCTGTCAGGTTGAATCTCCTCAGATCCTGGCACTTCAGTGATCCTTGGGAAACCAGGTTCTGGGTGGGGGGAAGCTTCCAATATATCCCTCGACTCATCACCATGAGCTGGGAAAACCAAGCTCTTTTTGGCCAGAATGGAATGATGGTTATTACAGAGGCTTGGTCCTGTCTTATTTTCATCAATACTCTGGGTATCATAGGAATTGGAGGGAAAATTTATGAAAGCCTGGACCTCCAAGGGATGGACAGGGCATCCACTGCCAAGGGATTGTCCTCCTGGTACAGGGAACAGAACGTCTCCACCTTGGCATTGAGTCGGGTTGCAATGAGGTCTATCTCCGGTAGACCGTATATCAGGGTAATCTGATGAAACACTTCTGGATTGAGTGACCATTCTCCTGATACGGCACGACCCCGACTCAACCGATCCGCTACTGAGTTCAGGGAGCCCTTGATGTGAACCGCGGATAGATGGGTCAGATTTTTCTCTGCCCAGGAAAAAATCAGATCTGCCTCCCTGAGGAGGGATGATGATCTGGTGCCTCCCTGTCTGTTCACATATAATACCGTCGTCATTATATAATACCGTTGTCCGAGCGAATCTTGACTGCTCTTCCCTTGAGAAGAGGAGAGAAATGGAGTAAGGCACGGTACATAGCTCTGAGCTCCTTCCAGTTGGACGACGTCCTTCCTTCTGGAGTGCTCCAGACTCCCTTTATGGAGTTTCCGTCCAGATGGGCTCCCCATCCCGTAAGGGATGCATCTGTAGTCAACAGGGTCCAATGAGGTTGGACCGTGGACCTTCCGTCCTTGAGGTGCAACCACCATCTGAGAGAAAGACGAGTCCTGGGGGAGAGTCGAATCCTCCTGTTGAGACCGGGCAGAGAGCGATCCCAAATTCCTAGGATTTCCATCTGAAGAGGACGTAGATGCCATAAGGCCCAAGGAACCGCCATGATGGAAGATGACATCAGACCTAGGATTTTCATCAAAGTTCTGATGGACGCTCTCGGCCTCCTGAAATGTTGCCGAACCGCTGTAATTAATTTCTCTTTCCTTGCAGTCGCCAAGGAGATTTCCAGCCGGTCTGAATCTAGGAAGTAACCAAGAAACTTCCTTTTGGTTGAGGGGACGACTTCTGACTTCTCCCAATTTATGAGCCATCCCAGGCTTTGAAGCAGGGATATGGCAATCTGTAAATGCTGGAGCAGAACAGACACTGACTGGGCTTTTATCAGCCAGTCGTCTAGATAAGGGACCACAAAGAGTCCCTGAAGCCTGAGGGCGGCTACTATGGGAGCTACCACCTTAGTAAAGGTGTGGGGAGCCGAGGAGATCCCGAAAGGGAGGGCCGAGAACTGATAATGCTTCCTGTGGCCGGAAACTATAACCGCAGTCCTTAGGAACTTCCTGTGCGGAGGGTAAATTGGCACGTGCAAATAAGCGTCCTTCAGATCTAGGGTGACAAAAACGTCGCCCTGGAGAAGAAAAGAAGAAACTGAGCTTATGGTTTCCATGCGGAACCGTTTTTTTCTGATGAAACGGTTTAGATACCTCAGATCTATAATCATCCTCCATCTGCCTGCTGGCTTTGGAACTAGAAAAAACGGGGGAATAAACCCCCAAACCTTCTTCTAGAGAAGGAACTTCTTCTAGAGCTCCTTTGCGGATATACTCTTGAATGAAGCGTTCCAAAATACCTTGCTGAGACGAGGGAAGACGGCGAGTTAAGACGAACCGATCTCGGGGAGGACAGAGAAATTCGATTGCATAACCTCGCTGAATTAACTGTAAGACCAAGGGTCCTGAATTTTTTCCCGCCAAGCGCTGAGAAAAAGGGAGAGACGACCCCCCGACAGGAATTTCGGCCACAGGAAGACAGCTTCTCATGTCAGAAACTGGGCTTCCTTCTATCTTCGGTTTTGGGAAATCTCCGTCCAGAGCCTCTAGAATAATACCTAGAGCCCCTCCGGGACTGCTGACCACGTCGAGGTGAAAAACCTCTGCCGCGGCCAGGGCCAAATCTGCCCCTAAAAGACTGAGGCAAAGTCTTGCCTTTTTTATCAGCCAAGCCTTCTAAAATTTCATCCATTTCATCTACTGCCAAAGACTCTTCCTGGCTCAAATGGTAAGGCACAAAGGTTATACTTGGAGATAAAATCAGCTCTCCAAGGTTTTAACCATAAGGGTCTCCTCGCCGCCGTGGAAAGCGCCAAGGACTTTGACGCCAGCCTTAATTGATAATGGGAGGCCTCAGCTAGGAATTCTGCCGCCAAAGAAGTCGAAGTTAAGAAGGAAAGTAACTCGTCTCTGGAGACACCAGAATCGATGTCCCTCTCAAGCTGGAGCAAATCAGCCCGTAGTTTGGCTGAAACTTCACATGACGCAACAGCGACAGAGGTCTGAGCAGAGGCCGCTGAGTAGGCCTTCTTGAGAGTACTCTCCATGCGTCTGTCCATAGGATCCTGCAGATTTGCTCCATCCTCAGATGGTACTAGAGTGCGGCGAGATAGCTTGGCTACCGCTATATCCACCTTAGGGGGAGGACCCCACTGATCCAGTTGAGACTCTGCGATGGGGAACAAGGCCTTAAACCTACCAGTAGTTATAAAGGGTTTCTCCGGAAATTTCCACTCTGAAGACATTAACTTTCTTAATGTCTCGTCCACTTGGAAGACCCTAGGCCCTCTATAGGTGGACGTGGAGGCTTCCCCATCAACATCACGGTCTTTAGACCGGATGGACTTCAGCAGCCTATTGACTTTCTCGAGTGGGAAGAGAGGTCTGCTGGTATCTTCAGCGGAGTCATCAGAAGACAAAGTTTCATCCACAGCCTGAAAATCTTCGTCCGAGACCCGCAAGAGAGGATGTTTTTCAAGACGTGGTCTCTTGGCGATCTGGGAGATAGAATCGGATCTCCTTGAGAGAGTCCTCCATGTATTCTTTCACCCATGTCACAACCTCACGTATGGATGGCTCCTCAGAAGGGGGGCCACGACACTGGCGACAGCGGGTGAATTCATAGCCGTCAGGCAAGGGAGTCTTACAATCTAAACAGGTTAAATGTTTACGCTTGGAGGATTTCTTCCTCCTAAAATCTGCATCACCGGAGCCGGAAGCAGAAGAAGACATCTAAAAAGACCACAAAAAGTCACAGACAATAACAATACCAATATTACAAACCGCAACCAGAACCAGAAAGAGAGGGGTACCTTAAGGAGGTCGGTCGTCGCAAAAAATGTAGCAACAGCACACGCAATAGTCAAATAGGGTAATCTCTGAATCACAGAGGAGAATTCTACTCCTTAGCAATAGGAGAGCCAGAAAATCACAGCCCAACCGAAATGGACTATGGGACATTTTAAAGGCAACCATAAGTTGAGGCGGAGCCAAACACAAAACTAATCCACAATGAAAAAATTCATAGGAAATCATGCAGAGCAAGGCCAGCGATATGAATCGACAGTTCATATAATATATGAACAAGAATGAATAAATATTACTTACCTTCCTGAGATTTATAGCACCAAAACGGATCAAATGCCATAATGAAACATAGAGGAGCAAAAGCCTAAGTCAGAGGCTCAAACAACAAGCAGCAAAAATCAATTCTATATTTTGCCTTTAAATTTTAAATTTCCAAACTTACCGCACTTTTTCCGAGAACTGGAAGTAGGCGCGAAGGAGTCCGGCGAAATCCGTCCGCACGGGAACCCGGACACAGAGAAGGGTTCCGGCCGTCGCAAAGTCCGACGTACCCTCCGGGTAGGCCGAAGCCTACCGCCGGCCGAAGAATTACTGATAGAAGCGCTGAGAAGAAGGAACGCAGGCTGGCAACAGAAGGAAACGACCACCTCAAGGTAAGAAAAAACTCCTTAACTCTAGAGAGGTCACAAGAGACCTCCTCCACCTGTCCCACACAGGACAGAAAAAAACACAGGTGAGGGAGGTCTCTCGTGCCCTCTTATAGGGCAGGTTAGTAAGCACATTTTTGTGCTAATTAAAAGTTCCACCTGTCCTAAACAACACACAGGGGGAGAAATACCCCATATTGTGCTGCTGTAGGACGTAAGGGAATCACTATTGCATTAATTTATTAAGGTGGTTCTTCAGTAAACCAGTCACATTTTAAAAGTTACCACTAGATGGCTGCATTACAAATGCAAAGCTATGGAAGACATTTCATATATCCTCCAAGACAAACCATTAAATATGCAATGTTATGTCACACTTACTGCTTTGGGAGCAATTTACCTAACCATAATTGTAATTAGATTAAATTAAGCATGTTCACCTTCCTGACATGTTATATACCAAAGGAAGAATCAGTAAGTGCCGTATAAAACTGCTTTGGGTTTTATCATATTTTCTCATAGTCCCCAACAATCATAGGAACTGATTTACTTAAGAACTACAAATTTCATAAAAATTTTAGGATCACGCAAACTGTATTATGCACCAGAGCTCTTATTTAGATTTGAGAAGAGAGGTTACAACTTTTTGACAAAATGTTTAGGAAGAGATCCATTTGCTTTTGAACTGTTTCCGACTGCCTATATGATCAACTTATTATAGAACTGTATTCTTCAAGGGTTTTTCCTACCCTAAATGAACGTAGGTTCAGGTCCGCTTGGGTGGTTAACCATGGACCCCTTAGAATATAATGGAGTCCGTCGGGTTTCCCCTCAGTTTCCACCCGAACTGGCAAAGAGAAAAGTCTCTGCATATTTTAAGCGGAATGGGGAACGGAGTCCCCGAACGGTCACCCAACGCTAGTGTGACTGCAGCCTTAGCTGCAGGATCAATACCTAAATCTTGATAGAATCCTGAACATGTGAACATAGCACCTTAAATCTATATTCCATGTTCTCCTACATATTAAAGGGATTTTCTGGCAGAATAGAGTTTTATAACAAAAAAATATGATATAGATAAAAAGATTTTAAAAAAAAAAGAAAAATAAGAGAGAGCTCAGACACAGCACGAATAAGGAAAAATATATAGAAAAAACAAAAATCAGCTTGATTTTTTTTTATTAGTAATGTGTGTGTGTGTGTGAGATGTTTTTTTACACATTATGTCGTAATATAATAAAATAAGTATTTCTGCAGAATGTTCTTCCTGTTCATCAGACTTATAGAATGTCCTTAAAGCATCATGGTGATCACTGCTCATAAATGTTCACCTTTCCTGGGCTCTTTTTGCTTTCTTTCTGTTTTTTTGCCCTTTCCTTTTTCAGCCAAGTCTGGAGTATTTTTTATTTATTTTTTTTTTACTTTTGGTGGTTATGCTGTTGCTCTTTCCATTTTCAGTTTTCCTCTTTCTTTCATCAGTGATAGCCATAGTCTCTTCTTGGATGCTCTCCATTATTCCTCTCTCATTTCTGTTCTCCAGCTTATCCACAGCCTCTGCAACATATAAGGGAAACCATCAGAAGGGAGGCTATGTTAGTGGTTTAGCTGGGTCTTCATGGATCGTGCAGTAGTGTGATCAGTTTGGATAAATCTGGTAGTTTGGACATGCATCTTATGGAGACTCTGAAATTTAGCTTTCAGAATTGGTGACCAGAGGTGTACTTATATGTGAATGTGGAAGAATTGCATATACTGCAATGGCCTGATGTACTTCTATTAAAGGGGTTATCTGGTTTTTAGTATTGATGGCCTATCCTTAGCGCTGAGCCATAGACTTCAATGGGATAGCGCCGCAGGACCTACACTCACCGCTACAGTTTCTACAACGAGTCAACAGTGCGGTTCACAGTATGTATACATTATCAAAAGCCATTCTCTCAGTACAGGTGATCTGAAAGGGTCCCAGGTCGGAACCCTCCATATTTAATATTGATGTCCTATCCTAAGGAGTATATATATATATATATATATATATATATATATATATAACTGAAGATAGATAGATAGATAGATAGATAGATAGATTTCCCTATTAATAAAGTATAGGGTCACTATTTGGGATCCAGATTCAAAGATACATCCTCTTTCTTAGATACAGTATATATAAACCTATGTAACCCTCATAGTTAGCCTAGTTGCAGACAACCCTGTGTATTTTGTGGTCTGCAAACTAGCATTCAGTGTTCAGTTTTTGCGGACTGTGTGTAATCAGTGTGTCTTCAGCATTAGTGCCGTATGTACACAAAAAACGGACAGTATTGCTTCAGTGTGTTATCCGTATTTGTGGATCCGCAAATATGGATGGCACACTGAAGCAAAAAAACCCCTGTGGGTAGCTAGGTAACTGTTCCACAAATATGGACGGAACATGAATGACACACAGAGTACATCCGTGTGCCATCTATGGTTTTTAGTCTCCCATAGGCTTCTATGGGAGAGTCCACGCTTCAAACACTGAACAGAATAGTACCTGCTCTATATTTTGCGGCGCGGACTCACGGCCTGCACACTGATCCATCGAAATCATGGTCGTGTGCATGAGCCCATAGAAACGAATGGGTCAGTGTGCAGATATATTTATAGGATAGCACACTGAAAAATCACACGGTCGTCTGCAAGGGGCCTTACATAGATAAACATAACTAATATTCACAATAAAATATCCCAGTTTTAGTTTATGAAGCCTCATCCCTGTGTGCATCTGCTTATAAAGGTGAGCGCCATGCTATATTACCATTATCTTTACACCCCTCCACACTGCACAAGCAGATGCTTTTTCCTTGTCACTCATAGCTGTGAATATACAATGCCTTGAATTCCTGTGTATCTATAGTCTAAACAATTTATAAAAGGGTCATCTTACAAAAAATAACACTTTCCAGTTCTATGAAGAGAATAATATAGTGGCATTCTTCACTAAGAAATATGGAGTCAGAATATAAAAGAGCGAAGATGACATACAAGAGATAAATATGGCAGGGTAAGTGGCTCTTAACTTTACTTCTACAAGGCTTTCAGAAGGTAATTTAGTAAAATAAATGGCTAAAGATTGTAAAATTCTTGGAGAACAGACAGAAATAATGAGAGCAGAGGGAGATTTATTTGATATAATGGAAGCTGCAGGTTGATTTGTCCATCACAGACCAAATTGCTAAGTGGATTTTCTGATATGCGGCTCTTGCAGTCCTGCTGGCCTTCTTCCATAGGAATAAACAACGGTGGAACATGGTAAATTGGTTTCCTGGGTTAGTATGTTGTTCCTCATGTAAATATCAGACTGCTGGAGATGGCAAATTAAACAGAGTGATTGTTACAGTATTACGGCTGTATCTGAATGGATGATAATCAGAAAGGCTTCAGATGTAAGAATTACAGCCATGGCCTGAGAGTCTTTTACTTGTTCCTGTGACAACCCTGATCCACTTTTCACGGCTCGTGATGGGTTTCCTCTTCAAGACTAGGAATTTATAGGGGCTGATAGATTATAAAGTCCAGTGACTAGTCTGTGGGCTTTATCACACTAGTCTTGAGAGGTAGTCTTAGTACACTGCTCTAGCTAAAAGGAAATTGCAATTGTGTACCTAACTATTATTTTGACTATTGACCCCTAACGTCTTGTCAACTGCAACTTGGGCAGCCAAATGGGAAAACAGTAGGCTAGGATCATACTTTTAGTCATAGCAGACACATGCCAAAAGAGTATACATGACAAAAGGCATACATCTAAGGGTGGGTTCACACTTGCTCCGGCACTCTCTCCACCGCGAATCCGACCTAAATGTCGGAAAACTGGATAGGCACTGGATAGGGAAAGGTTTGCGATGCTTTGCTTAAAAATCCTCTGCACCGCGAAGCCATTTTTTTCGTCAGACACAAAGTCCTGCATGTCCAACTTTGTTTCCGATGAAAAAAACTGTCTTCGCGGCGCAGAGGGTGTAAACGCACACCTGCGCATTGCTTTAAAAACCCATTTAACCTTTCCCTATCCAGTGCCTATCCAGTTTTCCGACATTTAGGTCGGATTCGCGGCGGACGGAGTGCCGCTGCAAGTGTGAACCCACTCTAACAAGTTAAACATTGGTCAAATGCAACAATTTTGACAGGTTTGACAGACCATCTAATATATATGGGGACCTCCTGACTCTCCCTGATAGCAGATGTGGAGGATGATAAGGATTGGGCTGTTTTCAGCTGCCCAATCCTTTTATTTTTGGGGAGAAAAGCTGCTGCCAGGTTTATCCCCCCTCTCCCAGTTCAGTAGACATGCACCACTTGGTATTCATATTCATACCTGAGTCCCCCTGTTACGAGCTCATTCACCCTTGAGATCATTTGGTTGCGCTGCAGCAAGTTTCATCTGGCCAAACAATATAGCATTACATGACCTCCAATGAATCAATTGGGGGAGCTATTCTTACTTTGCATCCCTACGCTTTGGCTAATGTAGCGTCTAAAACAGGCATAAAATCTTGAGTTGTCTTCAATATACCTGTTTGATGATAGCCTGAATAGCCCCTTACCTATTGTCTTTTGCAGGGTGTAATTACTTCCGTTCTCTGACCTTAGACCCCTCATATCAGATAAGAAATTCAGATGTGCCTTGTTCACCACCATGTTAAAAAATAAATAAAAGTCTCTTTGGAATTTCTATTAACACTTTATACTAAAGTATTTATTATCTAACATCTGCTCACATGAAAGAAACCCTACACATCACCTTGAAGATTATTACCTACATTGTGGAAAATTATAGATCCATGACACACCAACTTAGAGACCTCCTCCTCCCACTGCAAAGTAGAGTCTACAGCTGGCCATACACTGCAGGGAGCTGTTGGCTGACCAGCTATTCTTCCTGACCCCTTCCACTCTATATACACAGCAGCATCTTATCTCCCCAAGAACAAAAGGATCGAGCATGTTGAAATCTTTCTAACCCGTCTCTTACCCGACATCTGCTACTGGGAAAAATTAAAGGGCTCCCAGGCATGTTAGATGTTGGCCTGTCTTGATAAAATCAACAGGTTCAGCCAACATTAGTCTAATGTATATAGGCAAAGCCCTGGTATCCACTCTTGACCCCCTTTGCAACCCTTTATGCCTCATCTAAACCAGACTAAGTAAGAGTGACCCAGGAGCATAATGGAAAGGAAGTGGGGTGCTCCAGGTACTGGTTCTCAGGGGAGGGTTGCCAAAAAGCCACTTCTGTATATTTACTGAGTAAGGTTAGGTTCACATTTGCGTTCGGTAGAGGCATAGCT